>JAEMWC010000066.1:940000-945000 GCA_016490735.1 Pachyseris speciosa
TCATAATTTTTTTGAGGCATACATATATCCAGAGGATACACAATTTCTGATTTCCAACTGTCTCATTGGAGGCTTTGGATAACTGAAATTGCATTCATTATGAAGTGAAGATCTGAATCACTATATATCTGATGTCGGATACTGATTCAAAATAGCATTCACCAGGCTTCTCCACCAATTTAGCTGTAGCTTGAGTGAGGTCAGATGGGTGATATGACAAGCAGACTATATGTAAATGCCAGTAGAAAAAGAGTGCTTTTGGAGCTCCGCTTTTATGATTGGCTAAATAGATATATTACGGATTTACTATTGCGAGTGATTTACAAGCTTTCATGTGGAGGTCGTTGTGCCTGTTATGTCGGTGAGACCAACAGACATTTCCCCACTCGTATCCGTGAACATCTCTCTTCCGACAAACATTCCCACATCTTTAAACACCTAAGAAGTTCTGAAAATTGTCGTTCCCGTTCAGAAAATTGTTTTAAAATTCTCGACTCTTCTTCCACAAGTTTCCATTTGAAAAACAAGGAAGCACCGCGCATCTTTTGGGAAACGCCCTCTTTAGATTCCCAGGTCAAACATCATAATGTATCCCTTTCATATTAATTAGTCTCCTTTCTTAGCACAAATAGTTCTACTTTTTTGTGGTTCGCGCCTTTATCCTTAATTAGTCTTGTTAATATTTCACTTTGTTACACTATTTATTGCTTATTTTTATTTTATTCCTCACTACTGTACAACTGACGATTGATGATGTCTCATCCGAAACATGTATTGTCTTCATTAAAAAAAAAATGAACTTCAAATATATCGTGTGGTTCATCAAAGCGATATATTTTTTCATTAAAATGAGACTGTAACTTGTATTGTTATTTTTTGACAGATATCGACGACTGTGTCAATCACACTTGTACCAATGGTGGATCGTGTGTAGATGGAGTGAACAATTACTCCTGTAACTGTAGTGTCGGATACACTGGGGATCACTGTGAAACAAGTGAGTACACCACCTTGATATTGAGGATCTGGATCAGGCTTAATTGTTTATATAAATAACAAAGTAAATATATATCTGGCATTTGGGGGGTACCTTATATATCCTCATCTCTTCCTCCTGAATGAAATTAAGAATCGTGCGGCAATATTTCTTAGTATTCTAATTCGAATGATGAGCTTCCTAGTCTTCTTGTGGTTTTCTTTAGAAAGAAACCACAGACATTCTATTAAGTGGTCGTTTCCGTTTACCTGCTCGAAGGATCTGTTTAACTGCACTCATTTCTCCTCTGCATCAGAAATACGAGATTTGCGTTTTTGGTTTTAAGTGTAGGACCAACAAACTATTATACCTATAATATGTACATGTACTAGGTGGTATCTCACTTTTTTAAGATGAAGCATTGTACGATAAAGGGTATTGGTATGTTAGAGGGGTTAATAACTGTTGTGCTTTTATGTTTCAGCCATTTCCAGCACTAAGCAAACAGCTGAAGGCACTTTAATACCGAGCACATCTATATGGACCACAAAAACTTCGCTGTCCTCTACAGATGCTTTGCCTTCCGCAAGCAGCGACCTTGCTGCAGCTTCTCCATCACAACACCAATCGAAATCCATAACTTCTGCTACCTCACATACGATCAGTGTGACACAATCTTACTCAGTTCCCAAAGCTGCGCCAACACAAGCAACCTTAATCGCGACGGAGAGACCAGAAACAGGTAGATATGCGTTCTTCTCAAGACTATGTTAAATGTGAATGATATATGAAATGAATCATATATGAACTGCGGAAATGAAATCAAATGAAGCATGATCCTCGCAGTCATGAACACAATTTATGCAATTGCGAAAAGAAGCCTGAAAAAATTTCAGGACTTCAACGGGGTTTGAACCCGTGACCTCGCGATTACCGGTGCGATGTTATAACCAACTGAGCTATGAAGCCACTGACGTTGGGAGCAGGTCAATTGTGGGTTCATATGTTCCCGTGCAAGAAATGAGTGTGATATATGAAATGAATCATATATGAACTGCGGAAATGAAATCAAATGAAGCATGATCCTCGCAGTTATGAACGCAATTTATGCAATTGCAAAAAGAAACCTGAAAAAAATTCAGGACTTCAACGGGGTTTGAACCCGTGACCTCGCGATTACCGGTGCGATCCTCTAACCAACCGAGCTATGAAGCCACTGACGTTGGGAGCAGGTCAATTCAATATATCATTCACACTCATTTCTTTCACGGGAACATATGAACCCACAATTGACCTGCTCCCAACGTCAGTGGCTTCATAGCTCAGTTGGTTAGAGCATCGCACCGGTAATCGCGAGGTCACGGGTTCAAACCCCGTTGAAGTCCTGAATTTTTTTCAGGCTTCTTTTCGCAATTGCATAAATTGCGTTCATAACTGCAAGGATCATTCTTCATTTGATTTCATTTCTGCAGTTCATATATGATTCATTTCATATATCATTCACACTCATTTCTTTCACGGGAACATATGAACCCACAATTGACCTGCTCCCAACGTCAGTGGCTTCATAGCTCAGTTGGTTAGAGCATCGCACCGGTAATCGCGAGGTCACGGGTTCAAACCCCGTTGAAGTCCTGAATTTTTTTCAGACTTCTTTTCGCAATTGCATAAATTGCGTTCATAACTGCGAGGATCATTCTTCATTTGACTATGTTAAATAGTAATAACTGTCAAATCTCGCTTTCAGTTTTTACAACTTTTGAAGCAGCAAGATGGAGGAGGACGACACGCTGGACTTCCCTGTTTCAACTTTAGTTTTGTACATGTCACTCTTCTTAACTGGGAAAAAGGGTTAGAATCATCACATACCGAACTAATCTCTTCAAAAATGAGGCGACTGCGAAAAAAGCATCTACAAACAAACAAACAAAGCAGGTTTCCGAAATTATGGGAATACGACTTGCAAGAGAGTACTCTTTTCATAGCAGAGTACAGGATGGACGTACACGAAAAATACGTTTTTCGGCTGCTAAAATGGCTCCGTTGATAAACATGGAACTTCACTGGTATTAAGAATGCGACCACATCCAACATTGTTAAATGTTTACTTTCGGTCAAGAATTTGTTTCTCATTTCACCGCAATTCAATTATCGCATATATTTTCCTATAAGTAAAGCAGTTTTACGAGAATTCATGGTGCTTTAAGATATTTTTTCTTCGCTAAGAGCAGAGGGGTTTTGCTAAAACTAGAGTGTTGTTGATTCCTATCTTAACCTGCACGTGTTTCCTCCTATGCAACTGAATTTCAAATTATTTGAAGAACTGAGGCGGTTTTGAGGAATTTGCACTTGATATCCTTAGCATATTCCATCTTTTCTAATCGCCGAAGAAAATAGCCCCCTATAAAGTTCGTGGAAAGTTCATTTCAGCTAGCATTTTCTCAAAGAAAGATTTTGTTCCCTAACATTTTCGGGCTATTAAAAGTTCAGTTAAGAAATCCGAACAGATTAAATTCTTCTAGCTAACGAAAACATCACTTTAATCAGAGTAAAGTTACTTAAAAATGCCTTACTACAGCTCTTAATTGCTTTGGCTAGTTGAGTATCCTGGTTAAATACTTAAGTCTCACCGCAATCGTTTGAGTTTTTAAGACGAAAACGGCATGTTTAAGGTTTGAAATAAGCCCCCCCCCCCTCCCTCTCCTCCTCTCCCCTCCACCTCTCTACTAAGCCCCCCGTTAATGAAGCCTGAAGTTAAATGAGGCCCCGGAGTAATAGAGCTTTTACGGTATTTGTGTGTGTGTGTGTGTGTGTGTTAGTTTATTTTATTCAACGTATTTACCAAGTAGAGCCTAATAATATAAAAGTAGAGCAAAAATAAATAAATAAATCAAAAATAGGTAATCAGATACAAACAGATACAAAAGGTTCAGTCCACCTCCGCCCACAAATAGCATAGGCTAATCGCGGTGGGCGGAGCAACACGCAGTCCGTGGTTAACCGATCAACTAATCAGATTATCAAATAAAATAAATTACAAGGGAAATACAACAACTAGAACCATTAAGAATTACCAGTAATTATCAGTACAATCACAATACAAACTACAACAAATGAAATCAAGATGATATGAAAACGAAAATAGGCGGATAAGAAGGTTAAAAAAAAGTCTAACAAAACTATGCTTCGTATACATAAGTTACGTAAAATTTGTAATTTTATGCAGAAGGATAGGCGTTTCAACATAATAATCCTCAGCCTCCATTATTGAGAGTAGCAAACCATGTACATGCTTTTTAAAGGCACTTTTAGGGAGTTGTCGAAATTTGTCCCGGTGGGAATTCCAGAGTTTAGCTCCAAATCTGGCAAGAGACCTTTGATTTAAGCTCAGACTCGAAGCTCAGACTCGAAGATTTAATATGTGTGTGCATGTGTTTCTGTCCTCTTATCGATAACAAATTACGATGTAACATTGTCAAAGGAGTTCCGGCTTCAGGAGTAATCATCGCTTTATTGCGACTGTACTGTTTGGTATAGTTCAAAATTATAGGACCACACTCATCAGGCAAATATAGACAAATGAGTGGAAAACTCGAGGACGAACAACTTCTGGCGTTAAAATTTAATAAAAAAAGTTTTTGTCTTAGACCTTTATCAGTTACATTAAAGCTGAAGGAGAGTCACACTGTACAGTCCATTGCAAAATCGTCCGCAGGTATCTTTTCTTAGCAGATAATAGTTATTTTCTCTTTGCAGATGTTTTGCCCCACACAAGTACCCGCCTGGATACAACTGTGTCTTCACAACAACAAAAGCAGTCAATCACGCTTCCAACCATTTCACGACCATCGCTTTCAGCTAACAGCGTTAGCTCAACCCAGATTTCTGTAACACCATCAACAGAGGACGAAATGGGTACTTACCTGTTAAGGCTTTCAAATTAAATCAGTCATGACCCAGGCGTTCACTATCATATAACACCTTCACTGCCACATGAGAACATAAATGTATGCGAGAACTCATC
>JAEMWC010000066.1:950000-997500 GCA_016490735.1 Pachyseris speciosa
TATGACCCGAGCGAACGGGAAAATACTCTCTGTCTGTTTTTTTCCGTTGATTTATGACCCGAGCCAACGGGAAAAAACTCTCTGTCTGTAACTTACAGTACTCGGTTGGTAAAAGGTATTTACAAGTAGCGACGGACATTGAGCTAACAATCTTGTTCTTTTCGATCTGCGGTCGTGGGTCAAAACCCCCAGTTGAACCTTTCAGTAGAGGAATAACGGTTCATTTAAGTAATTCTCCGTGTCAGAAGCTTTTGATAAGCTTCTGTACTTGTCCCTAGGCTACAATTATATGCTATATTTCTCCCCAAATTTTCATTTCTTTTCCTAAGCTTCGTCCTCACATTTTGTATCAAAACTTATTTGTATAGAACATCCTGATGAGACGGAGCAACCAAAGATAGGTTATCCAATCATCATTGGGGCTACCGTCGGCGGAATCGTCATCTTGGCTCTGGCCTGTATCTGTCTCTTTAGTTTCTGCAAGAGGAAAGCTGTAGTAAGTCGAAAGAGACGTGGATCAGGGATCATGCCGTCTGAGGAGGCGTTTCCAAATCCCGAAAAGTATGAAATGAAAAATACCAAGTCAATGGAAAACATCGTTTACTTTGAAGAAGTGGGCTTCTGGGCCAAGCCCGAGGAAGGAAAATCAAATGAAGCATTTAACTAATGTTTTCTGATACGCGCTTTTTTGCAGCTTTGAAAAGGCGGATGAATATATATGTATGCTGAGAAGGATTGCCGTTAACCTTTTTGAAGCGTCTTTTTTCCCCTTTTTCTCCTTGGTGAACAGTTCAGGTTTTCAATGAATTTGGGGTGGCTACAAAGTGTGCAAGTGTGGCTAAACATTCCCATTTCTAAAGGTTCTGATGCTAAGACTGTTTTACATTTACATTTATAATTGCTGAGCCTATCAAAGAAATAATGTAGTTTTAGTTTTTGCTCCTGCGCTGGAGTTGCAGACAAATGCTGAAATTTCAGAGAAGGTTTGAATATGTTCCGCTAAAATTATTCTTGGTCGCTTTACAAAGAGGTTGTAGCATTTATTCATGTTTTCATGAGTGTGTGAGTTTTTTAAATGATATATTTTTTCAAGAAGTTGATAGGTGCTCCTGAAGTGTAACTAAGGAGAATGGCCTTCACCATGTTCCAGTGTTCTGTTTCTTATCATCTTCCCCCCTTTTGTTCCCCCAAAAGTGGGCGCTTCGTTGCTTGTACGTTTAATGTACTTTGTACCATCTTAGCGCTTTTGTTGGTATCCAGATGACCTCTAGACTATGTTTAATCCACTAACTTTTCCTAGGGATAGTAAAGTGAACGTAATTTTCATTTTTTCTCGCGCGGAGCAATTTTCGCGCACGCTCGCCTGTTTCCCTCGCGTTGCTGTCCCTATATATAAGAAAAATGGAGGGCTATTGATAGTCGAGAAAACCTCCTAACGACATAACTGAGAACTTTTGCAAATCACACTGATTCGGAACAAAGATGGCCTTTTCCTGGCTACCAGACTGAAACAATTTGATGAGTAAAGGGGCGATAGGAAACTCCAAAATTTTATTATAGGTATGATCGAAAGGCCTTAAGTATAGATTGTTCTGCTTATAAAGGCAACGGTTAGGTTCAGGTTCAAGTTCAAATAGCTTTGTAGCTGGCTCAGCTGCTCGCTTTGAAAGCATAATACTGCTTTCCAATATATATCACTGCAAGAGTTTGGCTTCTTGATTTATAGATTTTTGTTTTTTACATTGCATTTATTATAGCTTTGCAATCCGCCTTTTGCTTTGTGGCTGAATAAAAAGTTGTTTTCACAGCAATATGTGTGTCAGTTTTCTCGCCAACAGGGTGTATGCAGCAATGTTGGCTAGTCACTTGGAAGCAAGTCATGTTGTGTACGTAGGATCGAAATGTATCTTCAAATTTATTTCTGGAGGCTGGCGTACCTTCAATTCCCATTTACTCTAAACTCTGAAACTCTACAATTAACGTCGTAGCGCGAAGAACGGTGATATTAATCAATTATTGGCTGACACAGAGGAGAACAACTGTTATGATAAATAACAAAAAAAAATTAATAGATAGCTATCTTTTGAATTGTCCAATGAAATGGAGCTAAAAGTTCACGACAATGCGGGAAGTTGGACATCAATGTATTAGGGTTATGAGTATTGCGTGGGCTAAAACTAAGAATACCTGATATTAAAACCATATGTAAACTAACAAAGAGGCTCTTTTATCTCAGGCAAAGTGGATACAGTCACTACAAAAGTTTAAAGAATAAAACTAATCGCAAATCTATCATCGAGTAAACCCTTCATAATAATTTTAAACAATCTATCTATCCGAAATTCAGTGAATCGAACAGACTCTAATCGGAGGTTCTGCTAAATTAACTCATTCCGCCTTCTAGAATAGATCGACGATCTGTACGTGATACTAAATTACCTCCTTGCAATGCTTCAGTAATTCTTTTTCCTTTTTATACGTGTTTTCCGCTACGATCATTAATTATTTCCTTGTTTACCGTTCTGAAGGTGGTACCATAAATAATTAAAACAGACATTGACATGCATTCCCTTCTTACTAAAACAATTTTACAATAATATTGCTTTCAGTAGAGAACACTGAGCTATTTCTAACTGCTAGCGTTATGAGTTTGATTGCTTATTCCTGTAATGACCTGAGAGCCACGCGACCTATCGACGTGTTAGAATCCGTTAAAAAGGTATCTTCACGTTTTCGATGGTCCTTTAAAACTTCCTGTGTATAAACTGCATATTCTTGTAAAGCTATTGTTACTTTATCCCACAAAAGACTGTATTAAGTGATAATGTCATGCCTAATCTTTCGACCTCTTTTCAGCGTTATAGACGCACCTCAATAATTGCGAATTCCAAAAGAAGTTAGCTCAAGGCAAAACGTGATCCAGAAATAACTTGGTTTCGTGAACGTCAGATTTAATTTCTTTTATTTTTAATAACCGTCGCTTATATGCTATTCATGTGACCATGAACATTATAAAACGAGGACAAACCGAGCCGCTTTTGACGCTACACAACTTCCTGATCCTTCCTGTGTATAAACTGCATATTCTTGTAAAGCCAACACTGTATTAAGTGACAATGCCATGCCTAGTCTTTTGGCCTCTTTTCAGCAATAATTGCGAATTCCAAAACATAACGAGTTAGCTCGAAGCAAAACGCGACGCGGAAATAACTTGGTTTCGTGAACGCCAGATTTCGTTTATTTTAATCTTAATAACCGTAGCTCATTTGGTATCCATGTGATCCTCATCATCATAAAACAAGGACTAACTGTGCTGCTTTTGAGTTTGCACTAAAATATCCGGTTAAACTGAACTTGCAAGCCAGTTTCTGAATATTGACAGCAGGGCGCCGTTTGTTTTCCTGAATCACTGAATTAAGACATCGCGTGGGAAAACCTCAGAGTCACCTTAGACGTACCTCTTTTTATCCCTGAAAGGGTGTCTGTCATGAATGGACAATGGCTATAAAAATAGCTGAGAAAACAACTTCCTCCCTTTCTTTTTTATTGCTTGAGTCGATTGCCTGTGTAGGACTTATAGGTTCGAATAATGAAGCTGCGAGCTATAAGTAAATAGACAAGCCTTTCGAGGCAGTATGGAAAAGTGCTTTCTCTGGGCAGCAGAACTAAATTTCATTCAACTTTTTAAAAAACAACAGAGTCACCTTGGAAGAAAGTGATCAGAGCATTTTCTATTTAAATCGGCTAGAATTCGATTTATCAAGAATGAAGTCACCCTCCAAAATCGCAGGATCACTTAGACCAAACGTGTTTCCCACTATAATCTGCAGCAAATAATGGCTCAAAATGTATGCCTTATATCTTCACGGCTCGCTGCCTGGAGACAGTAAAATAATTATATATAGCAAGTGGAAAAAAGCTAGCGCAATGAATATTCCGAATAATTTTTTACATTTATTATGGCTGTCCTTTAATTTCTTTTAATTTTAATAGAGAATTTCTTTTAACCTTAATAGAGGCCCTTCCAGGGTAAATCCAACAAGCGACATGGCCCAAAAAGTAGCGACAGCACATCATTCCCGGCAAAATTACGACAGTGGCATCAAAGCCGAGAATTAGCGGTTCAAACACAGACATTCAGACATTCGACACAGGCCCCTTCCCTGGCAGGGCCTCTTAATAATGGTAGCTCATTTGGTATCCACGTGATCCTCAACATCATAAAACGAGGATTAACTGTGCTGTTTTTGAGTTTGCCCTAAAATATCCGGTTTAACTGAACCTGCAAGCCTGTTTCTCAATATAGACAACAGCGAGCCATTTGTTTTTCTGAATTACTGAATTAAGACATAAAGTGGGAAAACCTCAGAGTCACCTTTGACGTACCTCTATTTAGCCGAGGCTACAAAAATAGCTGAGAAAACAACTTCCTTCCCTTTGTGGTGTTCAGCTTTACTCTGTTTAACTTCAGTACATAGAAACTCATTGATACTAGCTGATGCTTTATTTAAGCATATTCCGTCTGATCACTTCCATTACAGGCGTACCTTCTCAAATAATAGTCCTTAAAATCAATTTGCTTTGAGACGAATTGTTTTTATATTGTTTGTTGATAACTTCTGAATTAATTAAAAACGCAATAAAACCGCATAATGGTAAGTTCTTTGTAATTTTTGTTTTTCATTCCCCGGGTCGATTGTCTGTGTAGGACTTTAGGGTTCGAATGATGAAGCTGCGAGCTATCAGTAAACAGACGAGCATTCGGGGCGGTATGGAAAAGTGCTTTTCTCTCTGCAGCAGAACTAAATTTGATTCAACTTTTTAAAAAACAACAGAGTCACTTAGGAAGAAAGTGATCAGAGCCTTTTCCATTTAAATCGGCCAGCACTCGATTTATCAAGAATCTAGTCAACCTCTAAAATCATCAGGAAGACTTACACCAAGCTCCGGTTTCACACCATAATATGCAGCAAATAATGGCTCGTCAAAACGTATGCCTTATATCTTCACGGCTCGCTGCCTAGAGACAGTAAAATAATACATAGCAAGCGTAAAAAAGCTAGCGCAATGATTATTCCGTACATTTTTTTAAATTTATTGTGGCTGTAGTTTGAACAAGAATATACAAGATCACTTAAAAGCCAACCATAAGCAGCGTTCAAAATGGCCCCATCAAAAGAGTTTGACCAAAATCGTAGTTTGGTTTGCAATTAAGTTTCGAAACTTATTCTTGTTTGCTTCGGTTTTCGTTTACTTCACTCTGTGATTGTTTGCAAATTGCCCGCCTCTTTCCCCACCAATGAGAAGCAAAACCAACGCTTGGCGCCGGTTACATGTAAATGCTTCAAATTTTAAAGGAGTTAGTTTCTCAAGAAACTGTTGAACTGCGTCGGTGGGGGAGTGAAACAAGAAAATTTGGTTTATCAACAGAGTCGATAATGTAAACTGACCACCGTACAGGGATTAAAAAAGCTGACGTTTCGAGCGTTATCCCTTCGTCAGAGCGGATCGAAGAGCGAACGCTCGAAACGTCAGCTTATTGAATCCCTGTACGGTGGTCAATTTACATTATCAACTCCGTTGATAAACCAAATTTTCTTGTTTCATTCCCCCACCGACGCAGCACCACTGCTTCAAAATGATTTGATTTTGGTTCTAAATTGGATGTATCTAAAAGAAATCTCAGTCATCGTTCAGATCATAAACGAAAAGAAATGGTCATTATTTAACAATTATTCACCGAAGTGGAGGTGAATAGTGGTGGATATTTACAGAACCGCGAAGCGGCGAGGTAAATATCCACCACTTTCACCTACACTGAGGGGAATAATTGTTTTAGTATATACCACACAAGCTGAATAATCAGCCGGTTGAAAATTTGTATTATTTCTAACAATAGAGCAACAAACGCACATCAAGCGCCGCGCGCCCAACTGCATAGCGCGGGTAGGCGATTTCTTCTTGTAAAAGTTTCCGTCTCACTTTCTTACGGATAAGTAAAACTTTTGAAGGCACTTATTTCATTGTCCGGGTGACATTTCTTCAAATGGTGTTTCAAATTTGTCTTGCTGTTGAAACCATGCTCCAAAACAATAAATGCTTCATTTTTTGTACTTGTATAGTGCTCGACAGTTCACGTAAATCCGCTGAGGCATTGTACCTTTTTTACGCCTTAAAATTTGAGTTTGAAAAGATTAAACAACTTACCATTAAATACATTCAAACCAAACTTTGTTGCCAATTTTGTGTGTGTGTGTGTGTGTGTGTGTGTGTGTGTGTGTGTGTGTGTGTGTGTGTGTATTTTTCGGAACAGGTGCCTCGTTCATCGCTAAAATTTGCTTCTAGGTAAGCGAAGCGAAAAGGGAAGCCATTTTCTAGCAATATATGGTAATCAGTTTAAGGTGACTCGAAATAGTTTTCTTTTTCTTGAGACAAGTTCTACAGTTTGGTTAATAGTACCGATATGACATTTGGGCCATAAATAAAATAAACATCATATATTCATTACATCGTATGTTTTTTTTTTAACTGTTACCATCGCAACTATATGGCGCATCCGTTTGACCACTCAAATTCGACATCTATTGCCTTATTTAAAAAAATACGGACGGTTCGACTATCGTTTTTTAAATTTTTTCCTACCTATAGAATGTCTTAAAAATCGGTATACAAACGCAGCCAATTGATTTCAGTTGTTACCGAAAATATGAAAAAAAAATTGGCCGACCAGAAGCGGAAATATAGAAGCCTGAAGTTGGAAAGTAAGGAAAAATTCGGGGGCGACTAGATCCGTGTTTATGCACACGCGAAATGTGCGCGCGCGTGGAACGACCGGAAGCGAACGGCAAGATGTCATCTTCCAGCCGTTTGTGCGAAGTATTTGTATTTGTTGTGAATAGGAGATGTTTTCCCCTTAGATCATTTTATGGAAAATAAGAAAAGTAGGAAAAATTTTCCGATCGCGTTTGCATAAACGCGCTTCGACATCTACTTAATACAAGACTTCAAGAGGTGTTGTCTTTTCTAACAGTATATTGTTTGTTTATATTCGCGATCGTAAAGTCGACGTTCTGAAGTCGTCCTCTGCGTATTAAGCATTCAAGGATTCACTTCTGTCCATTTATTTTGCTAGTTAACGGAATCGGCTGTATTACTTTCGAAGTAAACCTATTTCAAGCCACCTTAAAACGAAGGGAGAAAAAATTAAACCAAGGATAAATTTGAGCCACAACACATACATTGTCTTTGTTTTGTTCTTTTCGGTAGTAACCAGCGAAAGAGAACTGATCAATTAATTAGTTAATTAATTAATTATTTCTTTCAATTTTAATTTTAAAGGTCCTATTATACAGGAGAAAAACATACACACTGTAAATGGTATGAACCTGAGTTTTGTCTAATACAACGTTGCCAGGAGTTAATTACAGTGATCAGATCCTATTTTGGAGCAGCTGGGAGTTAAAACGTAATACAAACGGTTAATTTGTTCTCCTCCCTTCGCAGTCTCTGTCAGTGAATGGCGATAAAACAAGACAAAAAGGGAGACCACCGTAATTTTTGTTGTCGTTGATTTCTTTTCCAGCGCTGATCCAGTAAAAATCAGAGGAAAATACCATGAAACTCCCAAAAGTGGTTATTTTGATTCATTGAAACTTTATTGTATATTAGCCTGCAGTGCAGGCGTATTTCAGGCGCGCGAGTGCACATTTTCGTATTAGGCCGCCATCTTGGATTTGGTTACTGTGGAGGGTTGGGGCGAGGAAAAATTTGCCGAGGGAGTAGGCGTGAGGTGGAAAAAAACGGGCGAGGGGGGAGGGGGCATCTTGCGTTAGTCTTTGTCGTCATTAACTTGATTGACGTAGTGATATTCTATTAATTTATTCTAGAATTAACAAGTCCAGTCTTGAGATCACTCAACTTGCATCTCTGTCACAAAAGAAGGGTACATCTGACAATGAAGACGACAATTATTCGGACTGAGTTAAGGGTGAAATTATGAGAAAGAGCTCCTAGTTTGTTTTCCCTATTTTCACACTCACAAAATAATTTCAATCTTTTTGGTTTAAGGATTTCACTATAAACAACACTTTGAAAGAATACAAAATAAGCCATTTTTGTTCAGTGAGAATGTCGCTTCATAAGCCACTCGTTGACGAAATTGAAAGCGTCGTAATGCCAATAAGGTTGGTCCGAATAAAACTCTACAGCTTGGTAAAAAAAAAAAAAAAAAAAAAAAAAGGTAAAGTGTACGTATGGAATTTCCAAGGATTCAAATGAAAGCTGAGTGATCTCTACCATCGATTGTTACCATAAGACTGTTTGTTGTAAGATCTACATGCATAGCTTTATGCCATTTTTATGGCAACTATTTCCCCATTCACGCAGCGTTGGGTAGGAAAGAGACATAGTACGGTGTCCATGATCTTAAAGATATTGTCTCAATAAATACGTGGCCATCCAGAACAATATGCATGATTTTCTTTGAAGGCATCTTTTCAGTACAAAAATTTCACATCAAATTCCAAGGTTACTGCTCACGAATCTTGAGTGTACATATGTCTCGTATACTTCCATTTTGACTTTTCTTCAAATCTCTTGAAAAGCTTGCTTTCCATGGACGCCCTATCGGGTTCTAATAGCACTTCATTTAGTGCAGTCACGTATGAAATAAACAATTGTTCAAATATCTGGTCCTCTTGGATATCACTCATGGCTACACTAGCGAAGCTTCCCAGTAAACCAGAAAGCTTAGGCTCAACTTCTAAACTGCTTTCTGTTTCAACCTCTCTTGCGGGTGGCGGGTGGTGTCCGATGTTATTGAGGCAAACTTGATAATCTGTAAAATCAAACTTTTCTGCATTGAGAATGACCTTTTCTTCCCTGCTCTCATCGCTGATGGCTTTTTCCAACAACTGGTAATAATGGGAAAGGTCCGGATCCACCAAATGATTTTCACTCTTACTCGCCGCCGGAGAAGTATCTGAATCATTTTCTCCAGAACGGGGTGTATCCATTGCTCTGTCAAGTAAATCGTAGTAATGAGACACTTCAGATTCCACGGACTGTTCGGATTTATGGGCCGAACTCTCGGTCACCGACAACGAGGAGCAAAATCCAGAGCTTGATTCCATGCTTCTCCTAAAGTCTGGGAAAGGTTTTTCGACAGCAGAAGAATCACTATTTTGTGAGTGTTCCGAATATGGAGAATACCTCCCACTGTCACTAACATAAGGCTTGTCATCAGTTTGAGTAACCGTTGAAGACTTACTACTAGACAAATCACCTTGGTCATCAGCTGAAGGAGCTAACATGCAGCTGTTTTGTTCACCAATAAGGCTCTCTGCTGGCTCTTGAGAGCGACGCAATATTTCCTTAGATTTCTCAATCTCGTTGCGAAGTGAGAGGAGAGAGGGCCATGTAGGCGAGTTGCCTCCGTCACAATTTTCTATCTGATGCTGTTGGTTGGACTCAACGACATTTGCGATGGACGAAAACGAGCCGTGTGCAGCTCTAACTGTTCTTAGTAGCTGTTGCTGTGATCCTTCCAGCGAATTCTCATCTGGAGACTTGTATGTACTTGTTTCGCTCTTCGAGCGGTTGCATTCCATTTTATCTGGTAAATTATCATCGGTTCCTGACGTATCGTCCTCAGACGAGCTGTTAACTTTCCCTGTTCTGACAAAGAATTGTTTCAGTTGGTTAAGCATGTATTCCAACACTTCGGCGTCCGTTGATTTTAACTGTTCATCTGCTTGTACCTCCGCGAACGAATCCATAAGTATCGTTAAGAAGACATTCATCAATATCATTACCATTATCATCATGAAGGAAAAGAAGATGATTGGTCCCAGTAGCCGATTGTTCTCTCTGATGATTTCAAAATCAAATGCACCCATTACAGTGTTAAACAAGGTTTCTATTGTGGAAAGAAATGAACGATACTCCGCTAGCATTGGACCAAATAAGGAGTAAAATAAGATACTGTAGCCAAAGTAGAAGATAAAAAACACTATGAGAAAAGATAGCAACGGCATTGCCGCCGAAGAGATTGTTTTGGTGAACAAGTAAATCCTATGGTTGAATCGCATAAGTTAAGAAGCTTCAAGTTGGCAAAGAAAACTAGAAATGCCAGTAAATATCCAAAAATTTCATCCCAACTAGTTGCTTGAATGAAGCTAATGAACTCCTCAGGGTTAGATTTCATACTATTAATTGCCATCTGCGTAAAAGAAGTTCGCTGTAGTAACTCGGCGGCAGCGGCTCCTGCTAAGATCAGAATAATCTGGGAGATTTCAAGCCAATTCCATGGATCCTTGAAATAGTCTTTCCGCAATTTGTACATTTGCTTCATTTCATTGTATAAGAAAATGGCAAAGAAAGCGGCCAGGAACATCTCGCACACTTGCATCACCATGTCGAAGTCATTTCCGTAGCGGTATAACCGGGCTATTTTGATGTTCCATTCCGTTAGAAAGGTGGCAACTCCAAACAAGTTCACTTAGGCACTGTAGATCGCAATGTCAACGAATATAGCTCGAGTTCTAGCGTCAATCCAGGAGTTATCTTTTATTGAATTTAAATACGCTTCTGTCGTCGTATTGGAATACTTCAAATCAAAAGAATAACCCCTTCCTCCATATGTGGACATAAGTCCCAGGAATGGAAGACCGTCTAGTTCACTCATGGTTTGGTAAAACCAGGGAGAGGTGGTTACGTTTGACGTCTCGTCAGCACTCAACCATCCTGTCGAGTAATCATTTTTGCCTTGAACACGGAATAGTAGTCATTGCATACTGAGATTGTTTCTTTCATAGGTCCTGCTACTTGACAAGCATCTGAAGGTTGAGAAAATAAAAGTGGCTTTCTAACCATAAGTTTCAGCAACAACAGCAACAGCAGTAGCAATAGCGACAGCAACAGCAACAGCACTAACCATTGCCTTGCATGTAGTAATACAATTAAAAACAATACCAGAAAATTATAGCAAAAGCACTCGCGGGTTTTCTTTGTGAGATATACTTTCCCGCAATCATTACTGGAGGGAGAATCAATGAGGAAATGCAGGGAGTTCGCTTGTTAGCCTATTATGAGTGAGCCGGGGAGCTGACTGAGTGACTGAATTCTGACTGGCTTACTGACAAGCTGACTGACTGACTGGCTGGCTGTCTGACAGACTGACTGATGACTGACTGACTGACGAATCGAATGACAGCATAAATGCTTGTGTGAATGAGTGTGAATTTGTGCCGTCATTTAGGGAGAAAACAAGCACGGTGTCCCCGGGATTGGTAATGGTAGCCAATTGAAATGGATTACACGTGTCCTTAATCGCTCCGACAAAATTTTGCCGTTGCTGTAGTTCAGTGTGATGAATTTGATAAATAAGCCTTAAACTGGAATCCATCTCTGTCATGCCAAACGAGAAACGAACAAGACAAAAAGCAAGTTTGACCAGCGAAGACGAAAGATCAACACGCGAAAGACGCCATATTGGTAAACATCTTCGAGAAGTTAAAGAAACTGGAACAGCTCATCTGAAGGATAACCCATTGAATCGGAATATTATTGGCTAAGAGGACACAAGGGAGGAGGAAAGAGCTTGTGCCTTGTAGAAATGTCTTAAAGAAAAAACTTGGCGCTGACGAAAAAGTCGACATTTATTGCATATCCGGCTGTCGTGAAGTATGTTGATGGAAATGGCCGCTACAAGACTGTAGATAGCGAAGCACTAATTAAGCTACGTAAAGAAATCAGGGACGAACAAGGTTAACACAGCAACGCCGGCGGAGCGATACAAACAACAACGACGTTATATTTTACGTTCTACTCATCTCTGAAGTTAAATTGACTTCAATGGGCAATGCCTTTAACATTTTTCTTGAAAAAGTATTTTTTGTGTTCTCGTTGTATGCAATTTACCGTTTACTCTAGGCTTAAAAATCGGAATACCTCTTTGTTTTGAAATTATTGATATATCGATATTTGACCAATGTTATGAATAATTTAGGTTTTACCACATTAAATGTTAGAGGTTTAAATAGTTCAAGAAAACGGAATACTATCTTTAGGCGTTTACATAACAAGAAATACTCTATTATTTTCTTAGAAGAGACCTATAGTTCTGTTGACCAGGAAAAAGTCTGAAGTAATGAGTGGGGCACTAAGGTGTACTTTTGTCACGGAAGCAAACATAGCAAAGGAGTTGCAATTTCGATTAATCCTCGACTTATTTTTAAAGTTCTGGTAGAATATCAAATCTGTCGCGAAAACGGCAAGATCCTAATCCTACAACTGGGTATAGATGATTAAAAGTTTACATGCGCTAATATTTACGCACCCAATGACTTAAACGCGCACATTATATTTTTTAGAAACCTTAGGTCCTTACTCGAGCAGCTTTCCAGTGACGATATTTTTGTAGGCGGCGATTTTCATTGCCCACTCTCCAAATGCGATAAAGAAGGAGGACGAAGAAATAATTATGTCTCTTCTGAGATTGAGCAGTTGATGTCTACTTTAGATTTAGACGATGTGTGAAGAGCGTTACATCCAGAAGAAAAATAATTTACTGGCGAAGCTTGGACTTGAAAATAAAATGCAGAGATTATTGGCTTATAGTACGACACCCTTTACAAAATCCCACATGCAGATTGTGAAATTGATCACGCGGTGCATTGTGATCACTCGTCAGTGACAGTGGTCTTACAAATTAAAGCGAAATATCCCAGAGGACCAGGATTCTGGAAATTCAATTCATCCCTCTTTGAATACGATGAATACACAGAAAATTAATGTTTAAAATTCCCGCACAACGTTGCAGAAAAATACATTACGAAATGTTTTATTTTAAGCCTGGATGTCTGTAGTGTAAATTTACGTTAAATTGTCACTACAGACATCCAGGCTTAAAATAAAACATGAAGTAAACTGAATTGTATCTGTCTACAGTAAGGACAGAAGAGGCTTAAATAGGAAGGAAATTTTGCCTTTGGCCTTAAGAATATAAAGTCGATCTTTGCACGATTAATTTATCTCTAACAAATTCAAAGAAAGATACAAGGCCTGGGGATTTGAGCTCGATCCTTTGCAGGAAAATGTTTTCTCTTGCCAAGGAGAATGTAAATAGTGACATTAATAAAACAAAATAAATAGAAAAAAAAAACACGAAAACAAAGATAAATGCGAGTGTGGCTGGGTACGTACGCTACTACATGCATGAACGAATTAACGAAAAATGCTCTCGGGTAGACGTCTGACATACAGTGAGCTAGGGGACGTTTCCACGGGGCCTTGTTCGAAGAAAGTGTGGGACTTTAAATTATAACTGTTGGAAAACCAAATACTGGGTAATTGTCCACAGAAATGTATGTAATCAATAAATGGGTCAAAATAGAACTGATCTTTGAATACCTTGTTTAATTCTTAATTGTCGAACTCGTGCACTGCCAACAAGGCGCGAGTTGCAATCGATGCTGTATTTCTGTATAGGTTGACATCCTGTAGCCCAGTCCCGGCTAGATGAAGACAGACTTGGCAATACCGTACCTTCAATCCATTTCCAGTAGTTGCTAACGCCATCAGCCTGAAACGAAATGCCGTGATTTTTAATTCAACATTAAGTACACCATCGTCGACATGAAACATGCGTCCAACAGTAACAGCAATTTGTTATAAACGCACCGTATTACTAATCATCATTGTCGTTTTTCATGAATTATTTTTCTTGGGAGGGGTAGGGGGAGAGATGTTACTTCAGACCTTCTGTTAACATTCCCCGCTCAAAAAGTGCCTTCGATTAAATTGTTTCGTTCATTTTCAAACCCCTAACTCAACGCACCACCCCACCCACCTCCCCTACCGCCCTCCCACCACGATATTTGACTGAGGACGGCACGTTCTTTATGTAAGCGAAGATTAAGAATTCAGTAATTCCTTTAAGGCTGGCAAAATTTCAAGTACTTACATTTTATTATCAATCACTCTTTCAATTCTTCCCTTAAAGCAATTCAGTCTAACAGACCAAGTTGTATAAACGAAAATAAACACCTATAAACAATTTTTTTCATTTTGGCTCTCTGTCTTTTTTGTCTCTCATTTCATTATAAAGTCTTAGTATGAAATCGCCCTTGAAAGCTTTTATTCTTTTTAGTGGCTTTTTATAGCTCGAGAAGTATTGTTTTCCTTTCCTTGCTTTTCGCTCTTTTGGGTTTACTTTTAGCATGTGCGCCTCACAGGCAGAACATGGCATTTAGGGTCTCCTTAAATCTTATTTTTATCTCCTGCTACCTTACGTTTAGTCACAGTTATTTGTTTGGAACACACTTCTGATGGCACTCACTTACTCAAGATCGGCGCTGTGTAATGTCTTGTCGTCGACTTTTCTAACTAAGCCGCTAAACTTGACTCTGTGGCGAACACTGACTGAAATTGGTATTTCAAGAGCAAGACCTACGCGTCGCGGCTGTAGAGCTGGCCAAAGGAAGCGAAGACGTATTATAGCTATTAGGACTAGTGCTATCGAGGGAAGGATATTGGAATCGCGGGCTTCACAGCAAGTTAATTCTACTCAAGGTCGTTTTATTCCTGCGGAAAGATATGGCGACTTAGAAAATGGTGGCCATTTGCATATTCCTTCATAGGACGAATTAAATATTTATCTTGACACCTTTCGCAGCAGCAATGAAAACAATCCCATTGTTACTGACCGGCCCTTTGCCGTGGTTAATGATCGTGGAGTTAAACCACTAACACTGTGCTCGCTGAATGTTCGGTCGGCAAAATCCAAGTCTGCTGACTTACTGGATTATATTTATTCATCTGGTGCTGATCTGTTTGCTCTTACTGAGTCCTGGCTCAATGCTAATGATACTGCGGCAAAACTCGAATTTTATCCCGCCTGGCACGCATAAGTTTATGCACCATAATCGATCAGGACGTAAGGGAGGCGGTACGGGACTGCTCTTTAGAGAGAACATTGGAGTTAAGGAAATTGATGCTGGAGAGAAAACTTCGTTTGAGTTTTCGGAATGGAGCCTAAGCTTGAATTCTTTCCGGGCTAGGCTGTCTATCATTTATCGCCCACCGTATTCTGCTCAGCATCCAGTGACTCTGAATACGTTTATGGACAAGTTTGCTACTTATCTGGAATCCATCATATTAGTGCCTGAGCCGTTAATTGTGACTGGGGACTTGAATATCCATGTAAATGATGCAAATGATCCCAATGCTTGTGAGTTTCTGGATTTGCTTGTATCTATGGGTTTAAAGCAGCATGTGAAGGGTTCGACACATGAGGGCGGCCACACCTTGGATTTGGTAATCACCAGGGAACATGATGACGTCATCAAGAGTGTGCCGGTCATTGACCGGTTCATATCTGACCATGCGGCAGTACTTTGTCCCTTGAACTCTGTAAAACCGCCAGCTGTCGCGAAGAAGATCAAATACAGACAGCTGAAGGCTATTGACAACGATGCACTGCGAGCTGATCATCAGGGATTCTGATCTGTGTACCAAGGAATTCACAGATGTGGATGAAATGGCTAGCTGCTACAACTCCACTCTCGAGGCCATTCTTAATAAACATGCTACTCTGAAAACTAAGTCTGTCGTCAACAGGAAGCGTGTTCCCTGGTTTAACGGTCAGATGAAGGCTGCCATACGGGCTAGACGAAAGGCTGAGAGGACCTGGCGCAAGTCTAAATCTGCCCATGACCTTGGTGTTTTCAAGGCAAAGAAAAACCGCGCAACATTCATCATGAATCAAGCTCGTTGTGAATATTACACCAGTCACATTCAGGAAAACAGCTCTAACCAGAGGAAGCTATTCCAGTCTACTAAGGCCTTGCTGTGTGATGCTAAGGACATTTCTTTCCCTTCGGGAGACCCTGACCGGCTTGCAAATGATTTTGGCAACTTCTTTGTACAGAAGATTGAGCGAATAAATAGTTCTCTAGCTGACCTGTCAGCGCAGTCTCAACCGCCTCCTCACGTAGACGAGCATAGCGTATGTGCCCATGGACGGTTCACCAGCTTCAAGTCTCTGACACAAGATCAAGTGCGCATGCTCATTGACAAGGCGCCTAAAAATTCATGTCAGCTCGATCCGGTCCCAACCTCGATTGTTGTTCAGTCGCTGGACATTTTGCTGCCAGTCATAACCAAGTTGGTTAATCTTTCTTTTGAGACCGGCCAGTTTGCTGGGACCTGGAAAGAGGCGCTTGTCTTGCCTTCTCTTAAGAAGCCTAACTTGGACATTGCCTATAAGAATTTCCGTCCAGTGAGCAATCTCCCTATATATCCAAGCTCTCAGAAAGGGCGTGTGTCCATCAGTTCACTGAGCATCTGACAGTCACCGAGCGCCAGTCCCTGCTGCAATCTGCGTACAAGCCTCTACACAGCACGGAAACAGCTTTACTCAAAGTAAAGAATGACATCCTGATGTCAATGAATCAGCATCATGTCACCCTGCTAGTTTTATTGGATTTAAGTGCAGCATTTGATACGATACATCATGATAAGCTGATTCAGCGTCTTGAGTCTGACTGCGGTGTAGCGGGCAATGCACTTTCTTGGTTCAAGTCGTATTTATCTGACCGGTTCCAGCGAGTGTCTGTGAATGGTGGTCTTTCCAAGAAGTTCCCCCTATGTCAAGGCGTCCCTCAGGGATCTTGCTTAGGCCCACTGCTCTTCATGATATATACGCGCAAGCTATTTGACATCGTGGAGCGTCATCTGCCACAAGTTGTACGTTTCCTTCCGCCCAAACCAATCTGCGGATGCGGACGCTGCTCTAAAGTCTATGACTGACTGCATCAGTGATGTTAGGAGCTGGATGATATCAGACAATCTAATGTTAAATGATGACAAAACAGAGTTTCTGATACTAGGTACAAGGCAGCTAGCCAAAGTTAATATTGATAATATTAAGGTGGGCTCTGCTAAAGTGAGTCCTGTTTCGGCAGTGAGAAACCTTGGATCATGGTTGGATTCACAGCTCACTATGTCTAGTCATATTAGTAAGCTTTGTTCTGTTGCATTTTACCACCTGTGTAATATTCCACGCATACGCAAGTATTTATCTCAAGAAACTGCGGGGACGCTAGCCCATGGTTTCATAACGTCCCGCATCGATTATTGCAATAGCCTATTGTACGGGCTACCAAGCAACCAGCTTGCGAAAATTCAGAGAGTTCTGAATGCTTCTGCCAGGCTAGTATGTAATGCGCCAAGGTTTTGTAATATTACACCTATAATGCGCGATTTGCATTGGTTGCCTATCAGGGCACGCATCAACTTCAAGGTACTTCTTCTCACGTTTAAGGCGTTACACGGCCTTGCGCCTCAGAATCTACATTCCTTAATAAGTGTCAAGACATCACGCTATAATCTTAGGGGTTCTAATACTTTACTCGTAACTATGCCATCAGTGAAATCTAAGGCTACGCTAGGAGATCGGGCATTCGCCATCGCAGCGCCGTCATTATGGAATTCTCTTCCTAGTGAGCTTCGCTCAATCACATGTTTAACTAGTTTTAAAGTGCATCTTAAGACCTTCCTTTTTAGACATGCATATACTTGATAGCGCTAATTATTTATCAATTAGTTTTACCATTTTACCATTAGTTTTAGCATTATTCAATTAGTTTTAGTTATATATGTTTTTAACTTTTAGTAGTCCTGGCCATATTTTTAGTTTTACATCTATTAGTTTTTGTACTTATCTTAAGAATGCGCATCTGATCATTCTTATGTAAAGATGCGCACTAGAAGTGCATAAATTATTATTAATTATTAAATTATTATTTACGTTTCTGAAAAGGCTTACAATAGCAAGATTTAGTGGGAAAATAATGAGGCCGCTTATGATACCAATGTATAACTGCTTAAGAGAGAAGCTCATTGGTCTCAACTTCAATACGACCGTGGGATCTGGCTCTCCCTCGTCAAGTTGATAGAACATTGCATTTGTCAATATTGCGCAGTACAGCAGTGCCAAACAACATGACAAGCGCTGAAATGTTGTAAAACTGCTCATTTGCGGCCTCACAAAAACTGAAAACCACAAATGGCTGTCTGTGATATGCTTTTGTGTGACATCGTAAAATAGATGGTTTAATGATTTCAAATCGTCTCGCCGATGGCAACCTTCGCAGAACTTGCCCATCATCATACTCTACAGCGAGCTACCGACTACACATGAACACAAACACGCTCTCTTCAGACAAGTCACGTACAACTACTTGTTTCAAATACCAGGACGGGCTTGGTCCAGTATTGTTGTGCCAGATCTTTAACATTGTTAGCTCTCCAAGGTGGTAACGAGTGGTGAGAAGGAAGGCGTCCATTCCAGATCTTTGAAATCTCAACATGTTGGGATCTCTCAGTCGACGAGGACAACTGTCTCCATCCAAACCAACTAAGTCACAACAGACGTCCGCGGTTGTACCAGCGTCCTTCTTCATGCCCGTTAACACGTTATGTTTTCTTTTAAGAAAGGCCTCCTTCCTGATGCATTCAATGAAATGTTTTTGCTGACTAATCAAATTCATCATTATAATACTAGAAACTCCAATGCCTTTTACTTATTTTCTTGTAGAACGAATATCCGACAATTTGGAATACGCTTTCGAGGACCTAAATTGTTTAATTCTTTCAATACAGAAATTCAGAATGCTGACAGTTTTTCTCAATTTAAGTCTAACTTAAAAACTTGCCTCCTGAACTGACTTCCCCTTATTTTTGTTCATTTCGTTTGTTTGTGTTCTTGCTTTTTAACCTAAATGTGCTTACAAATTAATTAAGACACGCCTAAATTATCATTTTATAGTTGTATTTTCTTGAGGTGCCTGTAGCCCGAATAAGCACTAATGGTTTCTATATGGGCTTCCTCGCCTAATGCTTTTCTCTTATCGATTATTTAACATCTCTTGTCCTCCAGCGGAATTTTTTCAGCCTAGAAAACAAAAGAAATAGATCATAAAGATATATAGAACAGGTACACCAGAGCGTTATTTTATTATAGGGCAAATGTACTGCTTTTGCAAATCTGACATTAATTTGGTTTATGTTTAGATACATCACTGAATCTCATGAGAACAGTGTTATTCAGTTAATTATGTGGCATCTCAAGGCGAGGGGCTCCATTGTGATCATTAACAATTTCTGGCTTACTGTGCAATTTCTTCCCTGAGCAAAACTCACTTCCAAATTCCTTGCTCAGGATGACGAGGTGTCCTCAAGCAGTAGTCTGAACAGCTGTGCAACCCAACTCGGCTCACCAAGAGCAAATGATCCTCCAGCATCGCATCTTGTGTTGAAGCTATATCCATCCGGGGATCTTTGTCATTCGGTATTGGGTTAGCTGAACCCTCAGGTAGAGGCCAGAGATCTTTTCTTGGCTTTCCTTCCTCATCACTACCAGCTGAGTGTAATGCCGTCATGGCTAGGTTTTCTTCAGCCCACTGGTTAAGTATGGCAGCAGACTCATCTTCATCACACTTACGAGCTTGATGCAACAGCTGATGTGGCTGTCTGTCCTCTCTCCAGCTAAGTTGGTGCCAGTGGATTTGGCCCCGGGACTTGGCAAACTCATACCGATACCAATAGTCAGAGACACCAAACACTAGCTTTACAACCTTGTCATGGTATGACTGCGTACGCAGGTCAAAATAGTTTACCACGACGTGGGTGTTCTCTTCCACAGCCTTGTAGCGAGCATTGCTATCATCAGCAAGGTTAACTTCTTTCCCTGTGGTCTGCAAAATGTACTGTTCAAGTAGTCTTCTGAGTGGAGGAAAGTAGAACTCAGCGCAACTTCCAGTCATAAAAAATGAAGGCAATCCTTTCTTCTCATTTACCATGAACTCAACCAAGGCTCGAAGCTCTCTCCGCCTTTGATGCCAGTACTAAGCAGTGCCACGCAAATTTGCTCCAAAATACAAGAGCTTGTTGGTGAATGAAGTATGACCTCTTGCTAGTCGTTCCTGTAGATCTGCAACCGTTAACTGGGGATCTCCTAGTTGCTGATTGACAAAGTGGCTGCTCTGTTCAAAGGCTCGCTTTCTCATGATCATGTTGTGAACAACAAATTTCTATACTTTGTGTCTAGCAAACCTCCCATCCTGATACCACAGCAGGTGCTCTGCCCAATCATGTAGTGTGGGACATGTTCTTGGACGATTGGTATGAAAATCACCGTTTCCATATGGGAACAAGCAGGGGTAAGCCATTGTGAAAAAATGTGGAGTTGTAAACTCAGATGCTGGGGTTGTGTCTGCGCTCGGCCATGGGATCACGGGTTGTTCATGACCTTGTTGGACCCGTACTGTTTCAGCTTCCTGGGGTTCAGACACAACTTCGTTTATGGCTGCTTCTACCTTTGCTTGCACATTCACTCCTGGCTCAGGAAGAATAAGCACAGACTGTCGAGTCATCGCTACTATCTGTTTCGCCTGCATCCAACTGCTGTGGGGCGGGACCTTGATCGTGCATGTGTTCTGTGCTTTCAGAAAACTCGACTGTTCTCAAATTTGGCAATTCACCATCAGCTGGTAAATTCTGCAGACGGACCTCGTCAATAACTACGTCAGCATAGGCAGGATTATTGTCTTTCAACCAACGGAGAGCACCTTCAACCCGTTGTCTTCTAACCCTAAAGTCCTTCTGGGTGTCATCTTTCCCTTGCCTTCTCACACGTATGATGTCCACTTCTGCTGGTAGACGAGGCAGAATAGTAGCTGGTTCTTGCACAGCTTAAGGGAATGCGATACAGTGACCCCTAGAAGCAATTCCTCCATGTTTCAACATGTGCACATGTACAGAGGGTGCTAGTCTAGCTATCAAGATCTGCTCAGCATCTGACATTTCAGACAGTTCCTCAGGGGCAGACATTGGATCCATGTTGTTTTCCTCTGACCAACCTTTTGGTACCTTCTTATATCTCCTGCAGCTAGTGCACATGTTCCTTGTGACTTTGTCTTCCAATATCCGTTCGTTGCAAACTTCACAACAACTGAACATGTATGTCATCTGCTCCACCTCAAAATTGCGTATAGCAAAGTACGCATTGTCTTCCACTTGACTTGACCCTGTTGGAGGAGGTGGTGGTAGATCTCCAACAACTTCACGCAGCCTTCTTTCCTCCTCAGTAACTCTCCTTTGATTGCGTCGCTGTCATTTTCTTCTGTCATCGTCTGTTTCATCTACACCAGGATGTGCAAACTCATAGACCACTCCTACTGCCCTTGCTCTGTCAATTAGACTATTGTCTTCTAAGTGGCCATGGTTATTTAATACAGGAACAGGCTGCTGTACTTCCAATAAGTTGCTTGTTTCCAAACTAGGACAGTCTTTTAACATTCTCCCTTCAAGATGTTCTTCTGGTAAAATTAATGATTGTTATACATAAACTTCAGGATATGTTTTGAACTGAACTGTAACAACCCAATTCAAGCTAGTAAAAGGAAAGGGAAAGTATAACAAAGGTAGCTGTCATGTTTGGATACTCTGGCTAGGTTACATTTCCAATAGCCACCCTCAAATGCAATTGAATACATGTGCATGTGTTAAAAATTAATATTTTGTACAATATTTATAATATAATGTTATGTATAATAATTTCAAGTGATTGTAATGTACGGTACTATGTCAATTTAATTTCCTTTCCAATAGATTTTAGTCGTTGGTTGATTAAAAAACAGTTATGGACCCTGCAAGAATAAGCATCAATTGATCTGATGTACAAATATGTACAGGTTACCCTCACAAACAAAAAATATGGCAGTGATAAAAATTATGGCAAATCTTGGGCCATACCTGTATAAGGCCTATATGTGGAAATGATCACATTTCGAGACCATGAGACCACATTTCGCCAAATTCCAAGCTACAGAAAGTATATTGGGAAGAAAACTCATGTTATCCATGATGTGAGAGAGCTATGGGAATAGAATGCTCATAGAAATCCCACACCATTGGCACATTTGTTTGCTGCCCCACACATTGCAAAGAATTGATGTGGGATGTCCACTCTTTTCAAATCCCATATTATTATCCATACCACCTAACACCACAATAGAATTTCCATATGAATACCATAAAAGCTCTGTTAAGTCCCCCATCTCTATTAACCCCCTTGTCTAATAAGCCCCCCCTACCCATTTGGGACTAATACTGTAAAGGCTCTAGCTATTAAGCACACACCCCCCCCCCCACCGGGGGGGGGGGGGCTTATTTCCTTCCAGGCCTCATCAACAAGAGGGGCATGGAGGGGTGGTGTTAGAGAGGGGGGCTTATTTCAAATCATTACACGCCATTTTCATGTTCAAAAAGGTAATGAAACTTTATTTATACACGGTTAAGATTTAAAGCTGAAAGCTTGTGGGGCTGTGTGGGAGAAATGTTGCTATTTGAGGAGAGGGGAAAACTGGAGTACCTGGAGAAAAACCTCTCGGAGCAGAGTAGAGAACCAACAAACTTAGTCCGCTTATTACGCCGAGTCATAAGTGGACAAAACTCAAACTATGCAGAGAACATTATTTAATAAAGAGCAGCAAGCAGTATTATATGCATAAGTGTATATTTGTTTAAAAACAAACCAAATGGGTTGCGTGAAGTGACCGAGCATTCCGGATCGAATTGGAATTTAGAATTGTTGGTTTTTGAGGACAGGGGGAAACTGGAGTACCAGGAGAAGAACCTCTTGGAGCAGAGAAGAGAACCAACAAACTCAACCAACATATGACGTCAAGTCCGCAAATCAAACCTGGGCCACAATGGTGGAAGGTGAGTGCTCTCATCACTGCACCATCCCTGCTCACAGATATCTAGTTTACTCTTCCTATGGCATTCGATATCCAATAAATTAACTCAAGCGGATCACTATTGTTTTCAAATTCAGTGGCTGGTTTGCATTTCCTAAACAAAAAGTTGGTAAAATTATATTTTTGTCAAAAAATACATTTATTAAGCTTTCTATTGATATACAGTACGCTATATAGAGTTTTCTTTAAACTGACTCGTGTATGAATTTTTTCCTGAGGAACACCCTTGAAGGCAGGCAGAGCTTTTACGGTAGTCATTCAAACAAAATACTGTTTCCTGCTCTTTACTCTGTTTGAGTTTTGTAGAAAAACTACTTCAATGAGCTTATAATGTCTCAAGTGTCAATATTATCACTTTTAAATGCTCAAAATTATATTGGATGCAAAGAAAAACCCAAAAATAATGGTTGAGTTTTGTTTGAAATTAATTTGCCAATTTAGCAAAACTATAAACGAACTTCTTTGGCTTTAGGATGGCAAAGATTGAGATGGATTGTAACTTGAAAAAACTGGGCCAAACTCTTCAAGTTCTTCTGTACTGTGATAACAATTAGTCAAGTAAAGACTACATGTATGGTTTGTTTCCCCTTTTGAGAAAATAGCTTGATATCTTTGTTTTGGTGTTACAGGGGCATTTCAGCTATAAGCGATACTTGATGGCCCCTTCTTTTATTTTGACCTCTAAAACATAAAAATCACCATGACATAGCCCCTTTAAGGTGCATTTAAGATTTGAAATAACCCCACTTTCTAATAAGCCACCATTAATGAGACCTGAAATTAAATACATTGTAAGCCCCCTGGGGGCTTCATAGAGCTTTTAAGGTACATATAATAAATGGGAATTCTATGGGACAAAAAGCTATCATTGAAAGAGGAGCCCATAAAATCCTTTTAAAGAAATTCTGTTGGTACTCCCATTAGAGAACATAATAAATTATTATTATTATTTTTCTGCATTCAAGAGTTGGCAAAGCTATGTCAATGCTGCAATGAACATGTTTTTTTTCACAAAGACACCCTTGCTTGCATAGTTCATGTAAGCTTTCAAGGCAGTCACCAACTTAGCTGAATTAGACAGAGAAAACTCTCTGTTTTGCCTCAGGTCAGACCACTAAGAAAACAAGTTTAGAATTTTGTTTAAAAATAATCTAGAATACCTACTTTAGTTAACTTTCTAAAATGATGCAACTTAAGATGAGTAGATACCTAAACAATGATTTAATGCCTTAAGGGTTGCCATTAGTGTTCAGTAGCCAGCTCTTATAGCCAGGATAAAGAATAACAGCAGACAGTCACTTTTGAGTTTGAAAATAACTAGGGGGGAACAATAGCCCATTCTACAATGGGGGACAAAAGTCTTAGGACAATTAGCACGATCTGCCTTAATTTATCCCACTTTCCCCCTCGCCCCCAAGCAATGTTGTAGTTTGTGCAGCCCTGTACCTCTTTACCCTATCCTAAACGTCTTTCTTCATCCCAACACTGTTTGGAGGGGGAGGGGAGGGCCATTCGCGGTATCCACGTGGTTAGAGAAGTGCATATTATGTGACATCTGATTATTTGATAAGTTAAGGATGTGGAAGGAAGGTTTCCCATAACCGTTCCAAGGATTTTTGTCCTCCATTGTCTGAACAATATTGCAGATGTTATATATGAAATTTGGTACGAATTTTTTAGTCAAAAGCTGGGAGACCAGTATTCTTTGTTTCCATTTTTTAAAGTAGGCTATGTCAGGTACCTTATTGCGTGCGTGTTTTGAAAACGAGTCGAAGGTGGGGGCAGGTAGGGGAACAGCATGGTGTGATATATGATATAACGAGTCGTGTCGTTTCATTGTATTATTTTTATCTATTTGTTTTTTATGTCTGAAAAAGCCGAGATTATATATCTTAATGATTTTCGGTGGCATCCTAAAATCATCATCTGGGCCGAATTTCTGCAAGCTCTAGAAGGGATACAGTACACTTACTGGCGCCTAAAATTTTAAGTAGCAAAGATATTGAGCTATGGAAAGATACCCCATTTTTTGCGACCTCGGATGCTCCGTTGGTGCCAGTTAAAGGGGATGCGATCGACCTTGTGATTACAGAAATGATGAACTGCCGATGGGTATTTTTAAATTTCTGGAAGCAAATACCACATGCAGAACAAGAGGATATCCCCTCGTGTAGATTTTGCTTCACAAATTTTTTTTTGCGTGAAGTGCGTGCTGATGTGACACCTCTTTACCTAACTTTACCTTGCGTGACTAAAACTTGTCATTTGAAAGACAACTGTTGTCACAGTTCTCACGTACAGTTCTCGGGTTAAAAAACCTTTTTTACGCTGTTTTGACGGCCCGTAGAATCCAGTTATGTAGTTGTAAGTATTTTTGTCCGAGTGCCCCCTGTAAATATTGGTTTTAGATCAGGAATTATACACGGACAACGATTTTGGCAACAGTTCTCGCCTTAAACTAATAAAGAAATGAAATGTTAACAATGTTCTTTTTAAATGTTTAACCCGAGAACTGTTTTAAATCGCAAAAGCCATTTGCTTTATACATTACTTGTACAAAATTCAGGGGCAATGAAAGATTTTATTACTGATTTTATACAGCTGGATCATAGATCAAAATTCTTTAGCGCGATATTTCACATAATGTAGCCGAGAACTGTGCCCGAGAAATGTGTTATGTTAAACAAAAGCACTGACTCAATGTAACGCAATTCTGTGCTCTTTTTAGAAAAACAACATCATGATTTAATACAGGTGGCAACTATTTTGTAAGGTTAACAGTTCGTTCAGTCTGATTATCAATCAAAGTAGCTGTGGTTCGGAAAAAGAGACTTCCTTGTTTTAGTATAAGATAATAGTATAAAGGACGTGACATTCAATTGCGTGATTAATATTTTATCCTTTCGCCCTTGGAGGCGAGAATAGCCGTAATCCTTCTGTTGATACTAGAGATAGTTTTATCTATAGTTTCAACGGGAATATTCCAAACGCTTCCAAAACTCGAACGTTACATCCATGAAAGGATTCCCTCATAATGTTTGTGGATATTGCCTCCTGATCTAAGTAGCGCTTAACAAGATCGAAAATACTCTCCATAGGATTCAGATCTGGTGACCGTGGGGGATTTTATGAAAGCTTCACTCAATATCTTCAACAGCGAGTTTCGCGACAAGACGGGTCTGTGAGGGGTCGTTGTCCATAAGAAATAAATGTCGACCATCTCCTTTTGGACCAGCTTTTGCAAAAGTAAGGTTGAAATGTTCTGGAATAAATGTCGCGAAAAATTTAGCTGCGATTTTCTCGTACGGTACTTTCAAGGTGACTCCTTTTCCGTATGCTATGGCGACGATAACATGCAAACGCCGTCCACCCGCTAAATCTTTACATCCTTCGGCTGTAACTTGAAGACCTTCCTCTCCTTTTCGCCACACCCTCAGTGGCTCTGTTACAGGCCGCGCCACTTTTCGGGTGATACTTGTGAACAGACGATACCCTGTCCAAGTAAAAGGAAATTTCATTTTTCCCGTAATGAGGATTTCTAATCAGCTCTTGCTTCATGTTACGTGCAAATTGCAGTCGCACTTTTTTATCATTGTCACTAAGGATCCCCTTTCTCCGAGCTGAAAAATAATAGTATCCAAGTTCATTCAAATCATGAGCGCGAATACGTCCTCCTACTGGCCACTTGAAAACTAAGACCACTCTCTTCCACTAAACTTTTCACAGTAAAGTGTACGTTATTCCGTCTAAAAGACTTTAAGGTACGAATCAGTAAACGCATCTTTCTTTCGCTTACATTTCGTGGTCTTCCCTGCTTCTTGTTACTTGGTATCATCGTCACGCTCCCATTTAAAAACTCATTACTGCAAATTCCGCGCGCAGACGATTTTTATATTCCACATTCCTCAGCGATTCTTCGAAAAGAAAACAAATTTACTGTATGTTCTCAGGTACTAAGCAAAAGCTTTTTTCTCTCCTGCGATTTGTTGGATGAATCGAAGACCATACTTGCGTGTAAATGTAATTATTTGCAAACCAGATGAAGAGTACTTTTTAATGGGAAAAGTTGAACAACCGTCACAGTCGATAACGTTTTCGAACTCTGCTAAAGCACGCGCAAACATTATATTTGATCCTGCCATATATCCTTTCACAATATAAATAACTATTCCTTGTCCTATTATGCTGTTTCTTTCTAGTTTTCAAAACGTTATTAGTACTTTTGTGCGTTAGGCAGTATTCAGACTGTCTAAACAATATTGCAGATGTTATATATGAAATTTGGTACGAATTTTTTAGTCAAAAGCTGGGAGACCAGTATTCTTTGTTTCCATTTTTTAAAGTAGGCTATGTCAGGTACCTTATTGCGTGCGTGTTTTGAAAACGAGTCGAAGGTGGGGGCAGGTAGGGGAACAGCATGGTGTGATATATGATATAACGAGTCGTGTCGTTTCATTGTATTATTTTTATCTATTTGTTTTTTATGTCTGAAAAAGCCGAGATTATATATCTTAATGATTTTCGGTGGCATCCTAAAATCATCATCTGGGCCGAATTTCTGCAAGCTCTAGAAGGGATACAGTACACTTACCGGCGCCTAAAATTTTAAGTAGCAAAGATATTGAGCTATGGAAAGATACCCCATTTTTTGCGACCTCGGATGCTCCGTTGGTGCCAGTTAAAGGGGATGCGATCGACCTTGTGATTACAGAAATGATGAACTGCCGATGGGTATTTTTCAATGTCTGGAAGCAAATACCACATGCAGAACAAGAGGATATCCCCTCGTGTAGATTTTGTTTCACAAAATTTTTTTTGCGTGAAGTGCGTGCTGATGTGACACCTCTTTACCTAACTTTACCTTGCGTGACTAAAACTTGTCATTTGAAAGACAACTGTTGTCACAGTTCTCACGTACAGTTCTCGGGTTAAAAAACCTTTTTTACGCTGTTTTGACGGCCCGTAGAATCCAGTTATGTAGTTGTAAGTATTTTTGTCCGAGTGCCCCCTGTAAATATTGGTTTTAGATCAGGAATTATACACGGACAACGATTTTGGCAACAGTTCTCGCCTTAAACTAATAAAGAAATGAAATGTTAACAATGTTCTTTTTAAATGTTTAACCCGAGAACTGTTTTAAATCGCAAAAGCCATTTGCTTTATACATTACTTGTACAAAATTCAGGGGCAATGAAAGATTTTATTACTGATTTTATACAGCTGGATCATAGATCAAAATTCTTTAGCGCGATATTTCACATAATGTAGCCGAGAACTGTGCCCGAGAAATGTGTTATGTTAAACAAAAGCACTGACTCAATGTAACGCAATTCTGTGCTCTTTTTAGAAAAACAACATCATGATTTAATACAGGTGGCAACTATTTTGTAAGGTTAACAGTTCGTTCAGTCTGATTATCAATCAAAGTAGCTGTGGTTCGGAAAAAGAGACTTCCTTGTTTTAGTATAAGATAATAGTATAAAGGACGTGACATTCAATTGCGTGATTAATATTTTATCCTTTCGCCCTTGGAGGCGAGAATAGCCGTAATCCTTCTGTTGATACTAGAGATAGTTTTATCTATAGTTTCAACGGGAATATTCCAAACGCTTCCAAAACTCGAACGTTACATCCATGAAAGGATTCCCTCATAATGTTTGTGGATATTGCCTCCTGATCTAAGTAGCGCTTAACAAGATCGAAAATACTCTCCATAGGATTCAGATCTGGTGACCGTGGGGGATTTTATGAAAGCTTCACTCAATATCTTCAACAGCGAGTTTCGCGACAAGACGGGTCTGTGAGGGGTCGTTGTCCGTAAGAAATAAATGTCGACCATCTCCTTTTGGACCAGCTTTTGCAAAAGTAAGGTTGAAATGTTCTGGAATAAATGTCGCGAAAAATTTAGCTGCGATTTTCTCGTACGGTACTTTCAAGGTGACTCCTTTTCCGTATGCTATGGCGACGATAACATGCAAACGCCGTTCACCCGCTAAATCTTTACATCCTTCGGCTGTAACTTGAAGACCTTCCTCTCCTTTTCGCCACACCCTCAGTGGCTCTGTTACAGGCCGCGCCACTTTTCGGGTGATACTTGTGAACAGACGATACCCCGTCCAAGTAAAAGGAAATTTCATTTTTCCCGTAATGAGGATTTCTAATCAGCTCTTGCTTCATGTTACGTGCAAATTGCAGTCGCACTTTTTTATCATTGTCACTAAGGATCCCCTTTCTCCGAGCTGAAAAATAATAGTATCCAAGTTCATTCAAATCATGAGCGCGAATACGTCCTCCTACTGGCCACTTGAAAACTAAGACCACTCTCTTCCACTAAACTTTTCACAGTAACATGTACGTTATTCCGTCTAAAAGACTTTAAGGTACGAATCAGTAAACGCATCTTTCTTTCGCTTACATTTCGTGGTCTTCCCTGCTTCTTGTTACTTGGTATCATCGTCACGCTCCCATTTAAAAACTCATTACTGCAAATTCCGTGCGCAGACGATTTTTATATTCCACATTCCTCAGCGATTTTTCGAAAAGAAAAAAATTTATTGTATGTTCTCAGGTACTAAGCAAAAGCCCTTTTCTCTCCTGCGATTTGTTGGATGAATCGAAGACCATACTTGCGTGTAAATGTAATTATTTGCAAACCAGATGAAGAGTACTTTTTAATGGGAAAAGTTGAACAACCGTCACAGTCGATAACGTTTTCGAACTCTGCTAAAGCACGCGCAAACATCATATTTGATCCTGCCATATATCCTTTCACAATATAAATAACTATTCCTTGTCCTATTATGTTGTTTCTTTCTAGTTTTCAAAACGTTATTAGTACTTTTGTGCGTTAGGCGGTATTCAGACTGTAGGCATGAGGACTGTGGCGAGCAGCGAAGATCATCCCGAGAAAGAAACATGCTGCAAGGGAGTGGGAAAAACAATGACAGATGGTGTCTCATGCTATTTCTGACATTTCTTCACCATTCTTTGTCCTTACACTTAATTAGCAAGATATTGATTTTGTACGTTGTGTACACTGTCTGCCTCTTTTATGGTAATCAAGTAAATACTCATAGTCTGACAAAGAGTTTCTGGACAACAGTAAAAGGATGCACATAATTATGCCTCGTTTGTAAACATCTGCTGGAGAAGCAATTGAAAGCTGAATTTAACCTCATATTCCCATTTCTCAGCCTTTCATTTTTTTTCTATAGGCCCATGGTTTTATTTAACGGCCAAAATATCCAATGGCATATGTACTTGTATTAGTAACCAGTGTTGCAATGGGAACAGGGTTTAGATTTCCAGTGTTATTCTCTGGAGGAGCCTCGTCATGAGCATGGCATTCTACAAAAAAAAAATAGGTCTAGTAAATTCATTGGTAATTACTGAACTGTAATACTACTCCTACTTCCCTATGCTCTGTCAATTAGATGACTGTCTTCTAAGTGACCATGGTTATTTATTTCTGGATCAACAGCCTGCTGTGTTTGAAATAAGATACTTGCTTCTAAACTAAGATAGTCTTCTAATACAGGATTCTCCCTTTCGACATGTTTTTCTGGTAAAATTAATGATTACATGAACTACTTGATATGCTTTGAAATGCACTTTTATGCTAGTAAAAGAAAGGGGAAAGTATGGCAAAGGCAAAGATATTTCTCATGTTTGGATACCCTGGCTAGGTTCCATTTCCAGTATATTTAGCCACCCCCAAAAGGATTTGAATACATGTGTGTCCATTAAAATAAATTATGTACTTTTATTTGGTTTCTTAAATAATAATTTAAGGTGATTTTAACATGCAATGTCAATTTAATTTTTTTCTAAATTTTAGTAGATGGTCCATTAAAAAACAGTTGTGGGCCCTACAAGAATGAGTATCTACTAAACTGATGTACAAATATGTATAAATTATAATTTATGTCAACATGACGGGCAGAACCATCATTAAAAAACCCACCCCCAACAAAAGAATGCACAACACACTACTTTACAAAAGCTGTACAAAAGCTGAACATATGCAACTATCAAATTAACATTGAGCTGGAGGGGGATGGGGAGGACCATGGGCATACAAGTATGTGGGACAATTGACTTTTTGGAACACTTTTTGGTCAAAATACCAAACATAGGGGTGGGAAAATGGGAAAAATCAAATCAAATATCTCCTCCTTGGACAAGCTGTACCCACTTAAGTATTGAATCGTTAATGAAATGATGGTAGGTAATTAAAGAGCAAATAATTACAGTCTACTGCTGCAATGATACATGTAAAATGATCTGTAAACATGGTATTTCTAATTTTTTCAAGAATTATTGGTTTCAGCGTGAACTGGTTTTGGTCAATTCTAATAGAGGCCACAAAGTTTTCAAATTAGTATTTTATTTTGTAATAAAACATCTTTTCAAAAGTGTCATTAAACCCATAATTGCTTTTGATGTTAGGAGAACACATCCTTATCTTGGATGCCCTATATTGATACTAAGTGGTGAGATTTTCGTCGTTCTTGTACCATTTCTGCGCCATCTTGAATTACGTCATAAATAATATTGTGAGTTCAACCTTGCTCTGTTTATTTAGCCAGGGTCTAGCGAAGTTCGACATTTGACTGAACAGGCGAACTTAACTAATTTATTTGGGTCAACCTAAACTGTAAAGTACAGCTCATGTAAAGTATGAAATTTCTCACAGGCTTTGCAGACCAAAAATATTAAATAAATTTAAAAACCAATTTTCAAGTGAAATGAACTACCTTAACATGGTGCCAGTGCACAACGAGTGAAGATTATAATCAAAAGCTTCTTGTAAAATCAAGTACTGTTTGACCAAAGTTCCTGATCTACAATTAAAACCAGTTTAAATCAAAACAAGCACTTAATTTGATGCATAATAAAGATGAACAACTATTAGCCTGCTTGCACAAAACAAACTTGTTTCTTCTGAAAAGGCATTTGTTTGTAGCCTGTTTGCAATATTAATCTTTAGGGAAGTAAATAGTTCAATAATAGAGCGTTTTCAGTCACGCAAGTAAGAAAAATAAAATCATCAACCATTCAATAGGTATAGGATATTATAGAAGAGTAATAAATAAACAACATGCCAAAGTCTCATGACCATGCGATATCCCGTACTCGAGTTATTTCGCAAAATGTACCACTCAAAATTATAGTGTTTTGTATGTAAATGCCATCTTGGCGTCCCTTTGACGGACGCCAAGATGGCGGCAAGAAACAAGTTCAAACGTGTTTCTTACTTTAGCTATCTTAAAGGCTTTGTTTTCTCTGTTGAGTTTTCAAAAATTCACATAGACGCTTCCGCACCATGTTGGCTTTTCAAACTTCAGTTAAAACCACACGGTGAATCGATGTTTTACATGTAAGTGATATGCTTGCGAGCAGACATCTTTTTGTCACACACTATGAAAAACTCTAAAATTCAGTCAAACTGCTCTATTTTCAAAACAAAGCAAGCTACCGAGCTAAAAACATGCAAGCAGATATATTTCTAAAATGTCATTTACGTTATGAGCATAAAAATGCAAAAAGTCTGTTTACTTTTGAATTTCAGTTTTTATGATGTCACATGAAAACCCTCTATTCATAGAGAAATTAAATTGACAAGGGTGCATTCAAGTTTATTTATAATTTTTATTTTATTTTTTGGGGGGTAAATAATTATAGTTTAAAAGATCATAGGTGAAGATAAAATTAACATAAACATTCATACAGACCCTAAACATAAAAGGGTTTCCAGTAAAGAATTACAAAATTTTACTTGCTCACTGCAGAAACAGAACTACAATGGTGAAAAAAATCCTGAAGAAAATAATGCTATTTTGTTCACCTTTGTTGACTTTGTTTCAATTTTCATGCATGCTAACTGTGAAATTTGGAATATGAAAAACCAATTGTATCTCAAACTTGAAATTTTGAAAAGCCGCGTAATACTTTAATGATCAATAAATTGTTTCATATTGGCCCATGATTCTATTTAGCAGCCACAACATACAATGACATGTCTCAGTACCTGTATTAGTAACTGCTGTTGCAGTGGGAACAGGGCTCAGATTTCCAATGTTATTCTCTGGGGGAGCATTGTCATGAGCATGGCATTCTACAAAGAAAGAAAAGGTCCACTTAATTCACTGGTAACTACCGAACTGTAATGATCCTCTAACTGCCCTTGCTTTGTCAATTAGACGACTATGATTATTTGTTTAGGGAAATACATTTATTTGTAATAAAAATATTATACCGAACTGTACACCATCAGGGGAGTCAACCTCGTTCCCAGGGTTTCTCCTCTTCCCGCCCCGTGGAGCGAGAGAGAAGAGACCCTGGTTCAGGCTGTCCACGTGTCTCCCAGAATCTGGGAGATTACAAATAAACAAGTCGAGGGAGGGGCGGGTTAGTGTGAAAGTTGTCTCCACTGAGCCTAGGGAGGAACGGAAAAGTACCAAAAGCCAACGAAGCGTGTTAACGTCGAAGCAAGGACCATGTCGAGTGGGATAAATTCTGATAAATCCTCAGCCGCCAAAACAAAATTACAAGGCAAAGGCTAGTCGACGGCTGAAACGCAAAACAAAAGTTGTGAACGGCTTAAGGGTAACTAGTCAAGATCAAGGCTTAAAGTGATACGTAAATATTAATTTCTAAGAACATAAAAAAGCAATTTGCACGTTAAATGTTTACATTCATTTATAACGGCTTCAGATCGCTATTCCTTCGTCAGAACCAAGGGCTGTACACAATTCCTCGATTCACTTTGACACGGTGGTCAATTCTCTGTTGGTAAGCCAAACAGCACAACAGACGCCAAAATTTTGCATACCACAAAACAAAACAGCCACTCGTTTGCCAAGAGGTTAACGCAACGAGCATTTAGTCAGCCGAAGTTTCTTCGAAATTTATATTTTGCTCGAAGTGGCTCGGAAAGAAGAAGAAATAAACGAGCTATATTTTCAGAGGCGGCCGAAGATCCAAAAGCTTTGACCGTGAAAATCATAGGAGGCGCATTACACAGGAAACGATTATCATTCGGTCTTCTCAAATGTACCACACCGTCTTGATTTATTACAGCATTAATTCGGATGCGTCAATACTTTAACTGTTAGCGAAGGAAAACGAAACTTTTACACAGCAACCATGAAGAGTCCATGGGCAAATTAGTTTAGGGCTCTCATAACGGCTGTGCATGTCTGGATCTTTCTCGTATGCCGTCTCAACCGGGTTATGAACACGCTACAGGTGGGTTTTTTCTACGAGAGTTCTGTTGTCTTTAGATTAGATTTCTTTAATGATTACAAAACAGGTGTCATGGTGGGGTTTATTAACCTTAGATTTCGCTACACTCTTGGTAACTTGACGTTTCAAAGACCTGTCCTCTGATTGATTCGAAAACTGACCTAAAACGTAACCCAAATACAAAAATGCACGCTGTTCTAATGACATCAGGTTTCAAATGTCAGCAACAAACATTTTAATCTTAAGCCGCGGCTACACGAGCGATTTTTCGCTCGTGCCGGTGATGCGATTTTTTCAATTTTGTCGCGTCACCAGCGCGCGATGAAAATCGTAAGTGTAGCCACCCTTGAACTGGCAACGCAACAGGTAAAAAGTCGCAAGAAGAAAATCGCGAGAAATTGAATGAGTTTAACTTTTCGCGATCCTTTTTCTGCGATTTTTTGAGCTGTCGCATCACCTGTGCGAGGGTGGCTACACGGGTGATTTTCATCGCGCGCCGGCGACGCGACAATTTTACAAAAAATCGCATCACCATCTCAAGCAAAAAATCGCCCGTGTAGCCGCGGCTTTAGAGCGATGGGGACGCGCGCAAGCGCGAGGATGTCTTTCCTTTCTTTGTTTAGCGTCTCGCGCTCGCGTGTAACACTTCGCGACGTGCTTAGTTGGCTTTCTTTCCTGCGGATTCGGATTTTTGTAAAAATATCTGCGGATTGGCGGATTTTGCGAAAAATTAGCACGAATCGACGGATTTCCTGACCCCTATTCACCCCCCTCTTAGAGGGAATGTAAATGTAGATGAATCTTACATTTTCCCAATCTAAACACAAAAGAAATCGATTCATGTATAAATTATCACGAGCCTTAATTCGATTGTTTATTGTTGTTCAAGAGCCAAATGGGCCATATGGGAATTATCATGAAAATGGTCACTCGGCAGGACACGCTACACCACACTAAACCATAGGCTAGAACATGCCAAAACAAACGTCTTAGAGGAACTGAAGTCAGACTGAAAGGAAGAAACAGCACCAAAATTTGCCAAGACAATGAGAAAAAAATGTATTTTCTTAGGCTTCTACGTAGCTCACTTTGGTGGGGACAAAATTTAATGTGTTTTCGCAGGATTTTGTGCTGCTTCTATTAGAAACTTAAAGTTACGTTTTCTGACACTATGAAATGCGTTTTGTTACGACACGCGCAATTTGACGGAAATCATGAGAATGGCAAAATGTCATAAAAAATTTATACTCGAGGGTTTAATCAAGTTTAATCTATTGCGCTGGAAATCAATCAGAACGATCGGCACACAAAACCCTGCTTAACAAGCAAAACTTCGGTAATAATAGTTACCGCTCAATCGACTGCACATCGACAGAATGGGAAAACACTTGAAACTCTAACCTTGCGCGCTGCGCGCGCGTTTCAGAGCAGTCTGTTTCCGGTAACAAACGAACGGTAAAAAAACACTTTGCAATCTAACATCACACGTAGAGACTGGTTACAATGATTTGGAAATAAACTACATTCCCTCACCTCAGATTTTCGAGCTACCGTCCAGAGAACAACACTGTGGAAAGTTAGCAGTCCCATAGAATGAATACCTGTAAAGACAAAAGAAAAATGACTGAGTAACGGTAACTCCTACTTGCTACGGTTGTTAAGAATCAAGAAAACACTTTAGGAGAGAAATTTCCTCACTGAATTAACAGCCAGAAAACGATGATATTTATCGATTAAAAGAATTAAAAATGAAGAGACATAACTTACCAGAAGTCAGTGGAACTTCCACCGTCGCAGCTGCGCTGGTTACCCAAAGTATTTATACCACCGTTGAAAGCGAATGCCGATTGACTCCGCCAACTGACAGCACATGCTATTAATTAACTTGAGTCTCTTGAAAGTTGCGTTACGAGCCCATGATATTAAGACAGCTTGTTTTTCATCAACTTTATTTTCACTGATCTCACGCAGATAAAAGCGCGACCTCAGTACTCTCAGCAAGCATGAAAATAGAAATAAGAAAAACTGCCAGAAATGACGGGTTTTGATTCCTTTCAGCCAGTAAGACTCATTACGGACACAAACTCTAGCAAGATTTCGTTAAAATAACACTGCCAGCAAGATTTTTATTTCAGCAAACATTTTGCCAGCCAGCCCAAAATCGGCTTGCAGAGCGGTTATTTTGCAGATCGGCTCCGTCGAGCACTCCTGACGCTATTCTTTATATCAGATAAAACACTAAATTGCGGTTGCGTTTCGCATCACTCCATGCTCGCCGCCTTTCCATACTAAACCAATGATCGTGATCGAAAGCTTTTTGAATATCAGAGAAATAAACTTTTTAGTTCCAACGGATGAGCGTTGTTTTGAAACTGATGACTTTCCCAGATGAATGCATGAAATTATCAGCGAGTAGAGAATACGATAGCCCTCGCTTGGATTGTGACAAAACAACGGCAACAAAATTTTGAAATATAAGGACCCCTCCCTAACGTCTTCAATTGTCTCAGACACACGTGACCAGCCTGAACCAGGGTCTCTTCTCTCTCGCTCCATGGGGCGGGAAGAGGAGAGACCCTGGGAACGAGGTTTCAGGGGAGTAAGTTCAGTGATGAGCCCCGACAAAACATTTGCTGGATTCAATGATGGTATAAAGTACAGGTCACATTCCACAGGTCACAGGTTCAGGTTGCCGTTCTATTGATTGGTAACTAAGCCAAACAGTTTCTCCTTAATCTAAAAGAACATTTTGGATAGTGATTAGGGCTAGGAGACACTTTTGGGCTTCCTTCTTTATCTGTAGCGTGGTCACCTGTATGTTGACCTGTGGAATGTGACCTGTACTTTATACCCGCCGTAAAGACATCTATCAGATCTATTTTCAAATATCATGATTGAAAATAAATACAGAAAACGAGAAATGCGAGCAGAGTCAGTCCTTTATCTTCCAATAAAAATCGGAAGACTCTATTCGCAGGGTTTTAATCATTGATGAGTCACGCAAAGAAAGACGGACACAGCACGGAATATTCAGCCGCAAATACAATGAGAGAAAAAGCATAAAATATAACATAATTTGCGGTACCGTCAATTCCGGAATTCCCGAGAAACCAGATCGACAAAATCCACAACCCCAATCGGTCGATAAACAATGGACAGTCCATACGGACAATGTACAGTAGCAGCAGAATCTTCTATTTTATGGCCAATCAACTTTCTATGGCTTACTACATATCAATTTCTACGACAGTATCCGGACAGTATTTCCAACGTGTGTAACGCTAATTTTGATCGCCTAAGCGGCCATTTTGTTTTGTCTTTTTTTTTTGTTAGGTGTGTGACGTAAAGACTGACTGGCTCCTATTCCCCACTATTTTTAGCCAAGAAACATATGACATTTTTTTACCTGAAAATCTTCTCGCCTCATGCTGCTCCAGGCGTGAATTTTGCCATTTTTCTCGCTGCCGTTCCCTCTCTACTTCTCGCCTCTCCTCGGTACTATTCCTTCTCATTTCCCGATGGCGTTCTCTCTCTCGTGCACTCTCCTCTTCCCTCTTCACTACTGATCCTGCTCATTTGCCGAAGCCGCTGTAACTCTGCTTCACGTTCTTCCTCCGTTCTGCTGCTTCTCATTTCTCACAGTCTTTGCTCCTCAGCCACCCGTTCTTCTTCGGTTCTGTTGCTTCTCATTTCTCGCAGTCTTTGTACTTCAGCTTCACGTTCCTCCTCCGTTCTTTTGCTTCTCATTTCTCGTAGTCTTTTTAACTCTGCTTCCCTCTGCTCTTCGGTTCTGGTTCTTCTCTTTTCCCTTTGTCGTTCTCGTTCTCGTTCTCTCTTCTTTCGTTTCTGCTCTTCTGTCATAGGTCTTCCAGGCATCATGCAACCATATACAAAATCAAAAACTTTCTGAAGATATGCCAAAAATTAACTGGCTTACAATACAGGGCAAAACGCAGCTCTAAACAAATTTTAAAAAACAAACACCTAGCTTTAAGTTTATAACCTTCCAATGCTTGACTTGAATGACTGCGTAGCCATCAGTGTGGTCCTGACCACAGCAAAAAAATGTCAAACCTGTTTTCGATCAAAACCGGCGAAAATGCAGGGAAAAAAAGTTTTTTTCCAAACCGTTTTCCAACTGAACACGACAAGTGCCGACTGTCAAGATTTTTACTTGACGAAGTTGTAGCCTCGTCGAGTCGCAGAAAGCGCGCGAAAAATTAAGTCTCGTTTTGGTTTATATGCCTGTCAGCCTGGCTCGAGCCTGCGATCCAAACGAAAACCAATAACCAGTCAGCGGTCAACTTAAAAAAAAACAGCTGACCTCGATGAGCTCTAAACTTGAGCCCGCGACATGGCCACATGATACTGCTCAGCGGATACCTTGTTTTGACAGATGTCAATTGACCTAAACATGGATGTCCAATATCAAAGATAACTCAAAGATGTAGGTGGTCAACTTGTGTATGGGCGCCATGTTGGATTATTATTATTATTATTATTATTATTATTATTATTAGAATATTATTAATTATTGGGCAACGTCGTCGTTGTCGTGCGGTGACGCCCGCGAGCAATACCGCTAGCCATGATTACCATGAGAAAAGTAGTTGACGGGTGTCTATAAGTATTGGGCTCCGCCTGGCGGCCCTTCGGGGGGGGGGGGGGGCGCCGGAGTTGCGCTATTAACAAGGCCATTTCGAAGCCGCTCTTAGAAGGAAGCTCGCCAGCTCCAGCAGCATCATTTGATAAAAGAAAGTAACAGGTCAATCGATATTACTATTACTATATTGCCTTTTCGATTAAGATGTAAACCACTAGTATTGAGGCGAGATTTATTAATGTTTGAATGGGTGAGAAACTAGTTCCACTGATTCTGTCTAGCGAAAGAATTTAGCACTTTGACATTGGCATTTAGTGAACCATCGTCAGAGCTACAAAGTAAGTTTGAAATGGTTACCTTGGTATACGGAAACAATGTTATTATATACGACGATCGACGATCGACGATCGACGATACGTTCAGCAATAGCTCTCCGGGTTGAGTGCTTGGTGCCGTTTGTGCTCGGCCATGCATGTTTTTACCATTAATAGATAGCATTAATAGTATTAATAAAATGCCAATTAAAGCGAAAATACTTTCCTTCAGTTGTTGATGGCGTACCAAACGTTCGACTAAAATGTATTTTAAAACGATTCAACTCGGCGTTCAGTCCGCTTCCTGGTGACTTGTGACACAAACGCCAAACTAGGCGACACAGCAGGTGAAAAAAGCTTATAATCACGATGGTTTTCAAGTACATCCAAAATTACAAATTTAAACTCGCGTCAATCTATTTGATGACAGTTGTGTATCCGGTAAGGACGATTTTATGATCAGTGCATGTTTTTTGTTTTGTTTTCCAGCAAAGGGAGCATCTTGGCAGAGTTTCAGCTGACATACAGGAAAAAAAGGCGGTTGAAGAGGTGCTTGCTAATTTGAATAAGCAAATAAGTGATGGGAATCTTGATAGCCTTCGTGTTGATCCTGAATCTCTAGAACAGATACCCACTGATACCCAAGGTAATGTCATGAAGTCAACAAATATAATAAGAAATATACCATGCCATAGAAAATACAGGCAAACAGAACTGATGTCGGAAAATCGTTCTATATTCGTCGGTATTACACCCGCACCTCGGCCATACCATCCTGTAGAGGGCGTAACGTCCGATTGGTCGCCGGTGTGGGCCTAGATAGTTATGTAAAACCTTCTTGTGTGCATACCAAGACTATACAACCCCCTGGTATACCAAAAGAATCATTTGCATAACAAATATTACGATATCTTTGACTTAGTATACAGTACGGCCTGCTGTCCGGCCCACTAAATTGAAAGTGGTGTAACATTTTGTCGCCAACAGATCTTGTCAAGAAAATTTTGATACTTAATTAAAAGAGTTGTGAACAAACAGAGAAAAACAGCAGAAACCTGAAAAAAGTGTGCCAAACTTTTAAATTGCCTTCCTTGAGGTTTTAGAAGAAGGGCTGCTTGACTTCAACTAGTTTTCTTTCCCGTGCGCAGGATTAACCTCAGAGATATAATAAATATTGTATTGACCTTGTTTTATCGGTCCGAACTGTAAGTCACGGATCCTTGTTTTTCCCGTCGATTTATGACCCGCGCCAACGGGAAAAAAAATCTCTGTCCGTAACTTACAGTACTCGGTTGGTAAAAGGTATTTAGAAGTAACGAGGGACATCGAGATAACAATCTTGTTCTTTTCGATCTGCGGTCGAGGGTCAAAACCCCCTGTTGAACCTAGAGGAATAACGATTCATTTAAGTAATTCTCCGTATCAGAATTATATTCTACATTTCTTCCCTAATTCTCATTCTTTTCCTAAGCTTCGTTCTCACATTTTGTATCAAAACTTATTTGTATAGAACATGCTGATGACTCGGAGCAACGAAAGATAGGTTATCCAATCATCACTGGGGCTACCGTCGGTGGAATCGTCGTCTTGGCTCTGGCCTGTATCTGTCTCTTTAGTTTCTGCAAGAGGAAAGCTGTAGTAAGTCGAAAGAGACGTGGATCAGGGGTCATGCCGTCTAAGGAAGCGTTTCCAAATCCCGAAAAATATGAAATGAAAAATACCAAGTCAATGGAAAACATCGTTTACTTTGAAGAAGTAGGCTACGACTGTTCTACATTTACATTTATAATTGCTGAGCCTATCAAAGAAATAATGTAGTTTTAGTTTTTGCTCCTGCGCTGGAGTTGCAGACAAATGCTGAAAAATCAGAGTAGGTTTGAATATGTTCCGCTAATTATGTGGACGCTTCGTTGCTTGTAAGTTTAATGTACTTTGTACCATCTTAGTGCTTTTGTTGGCATCTAGATGACCTCTAGACTACGTTTAATCCACTACTTTCCTAGGGATGGTAAAGCGAACGTTATTTTCGCTTTTTCTCGCGCGGAGCAATTTTCGCGCACTCTCGCCTGTTTCCCGCGTTGCTATCCCTATAAGAAAAATGGGGGGCTATTGATAGTCGAGAAAACCTCCTAACGACATAATAGAGAACCTTGGCAAATCACAATGATTCGGAACAAAGATGGCCTTTTCCTGGCTACCAGATTGAAGCAATTTGATGAGTAAAGGGGCGATAGAAAACACCAAAATTTTATTATAGGTATGACCGAAAGGCCTTAAGCATTGTTCTGCTTATAAAGGCAACGGTTAGGTTCAGGTTCAAGTTTAAATAGCTTTGTAGCTGGCTCAGTTGCTCGCTTTGAAAGCATAATACTGCTTTCAATATAAACCACTGGCAGAGTTTGGCTTCTTGATTTATATATATATATATATATTTTTTACTTTGCATTTATCATAGCTTTGCAATCCGCCTTTTGCTTTGTGGCTGAAAAAAAAGTTGTTTTCACAGCAAAATGTGTGTCAGTTTTCTCGCCAACAGGGTGTATGCAACAATGTTGGCTAGTCACTTGTAGGCAAGTCATGTTGTGTACTAGGATCGAAATGTATCTTCAAATTTATTCCTGGAGGCTGGCGTTCCTTGAATCCCCATTTACTCTAAACTCTGAAACTCTAAAATTAACATCGTAGCGCGAAGAACGGTGATGCAGTTTGGATATTAATCAATTATTGGCTGACACAGAGGAGAACAATTGTTATGATACATAACAAAAAAAGTAGATAGCTATCTTTCGAATTGTCCAATGAAATAGAGCTAAAAGTTTAGGACAATGTAGCATAATACCGCTTTCAATATACATGGATATGAATGTATTAGGGTTATGAATATTGCGTGGGCTAAAACTAAGAATACCTGATATTAAAAGCATATGTAAACTAACAAAGAGGCACTTTTATCTCGGGCAAAGTGGATACAGTCACTACAAAAGTTTAAAGAATAAACCTAATCGCAAATCTATCATCGAGGAAACCTTTCATAATAGTTTTCAACAATCTATTTATCCGAAATTCAGTGAATCGAACAGACTCTTATCTGAAGTTCTGCTAAATTAACTCACTCCACCTTCTAGAATAGATCGATGATCTGTACGTGATACCAAATTACTTCCTTGCAATGCTTCGGTAATTCTTTTTGTTTTTTATACGTGCTTTCCGCCACGAGCATTAATTATTTCCTTGTTTACCTTTCTGAGGGTGGTACCATAAATAATTGAAACAGACATTGACATGTATTACCTTCTTACTAAAACAATTTTAATTGCTTTCAGGGAAGAACAAGCTATTTCTAACGGCTAGCGTTATGAGTTTGATTGCTTATTCCTGTAATGATCTGAGAGCCACGCGACCTATCGACGTGTTAGAATCCGTTAAAACGGTATCTTCCTGTTTTCGATGGTCTTTTAAAACTTCCTGTGTATAAACTGCATATTCTTGTAAACTATTGTTACTTTATCCCACAAAAGACTGTATTAAGTGATAATGTCATGCCTAATCTTTTGACCTCTTTTCAGCGTTATAGACGCACCTCAATAATTGCGACTTCCAAAACATAACAAGTTAGCTCAAGGCAAAACGTGATCCAGAAATAACTTGGTTTCGTGAACGTCAGATTTAATTTCTTTTATTTTTAATAACCGTCGCTCATATGCTATTCATGTGACCATGAACATTATAAAACGAGGACAAACCGAGCCGCTTTTGTCGCTACACAACTTCCTGATCCTTCCTGTGTATCAACTGCATATTCTTGTAAAGCCATCATTACTTTCTCTCAAGAAAGACTGTGTTAAGTGACAATGCCATGCCTAGTCTTTTGACCTCTTTTCAGCCATAATTGCGAATTCCAAAACATAACAAGTTTGCTCAAAGCAAAACGCGACGCGGAAATAACTTGGTTTCGTGAACGCCAGATTTCGTTTATTTTAATCTTAATAACCGCAGCTCATTTGGTATCCATGTGATCCTCATCATCATAAAACAAGGACTAACTGTGCTGCTTTTGAGTTTGCACTAAAATATCCGGTTAAACTGAACCTGCAAGCCAGTTTCTGAATATAGACAGCAGGGCGCCGTTTGTTTTTCTGAATCACTGAATTAAGACATCGCGTGGGAAAACCTCAGAGTCACCTTAGAGGTACGTCTTTTTATCCCTGAAAGAGTGTCTGTCATGAATAGACAATGGCTATAAAAATAGCTGAGAAAACAACTTCCTCCCTTTCTTTTTTACTGCTCCAGTCGATTGTCTGTGCGGGGCTTAAAGGTTCGAATAATGAAGCTGCGAGCTATAAGTAAACAGACAAGCCTTTCGGGGCGGTATGGAAAAGTGCTTTCTCTGAGCAGCAGAACTAAATTTCATTCAACTTTTTAAAAAACAACAGAGTCACCTAGGAAGAAAGTGATCAGAGCATTTTCTATTTAAATCGGCTAGAATTCGATTTATCAAGAATGAAGTCACCCTCCAAAATCATCAGGAAGACTTAGACCAAACATGTTTCGCGCCATAATCTGCAGCAAATAATGGCTCAAAACGTAAGCCTTATATCTTCACGGCTAGCTGCCTGGAGACAGTAAAATAGTTATATATAGCAAGTGGAAAAAAACTAGCGCAATTATTATTCTCAATAATTTTTTACATTTATTATGGCTGTCCTTTAATTTCTTTTAATCTTAATAGAGGACCTTCCAGGGTAAATCCAACAAGCGACATGGCCCGAAAAGTAGCGACAGCACATAAAATATAATCCCGACAGGCGACATCATTCCCGGCAAAAATACGACAGTGGCATCAAGGCCGAGAATTAGCGGTTCAAACACAGACATTCAGACAAGCGACACAGGACCCTCCTCTGGCAGGGCCTCTTAATAACGGTAGCTCATTTGGTATCCACGTGATCCTCAACATCATAAAACGAGGATTAACTGTGCTGTTTTTGAGTTTGCCCTAAAATATCCGGTTTAACTGAACCTGCAAGCCTGTTTCTCAATATAGACAACAGCGAGCCGTTTGTTTTTCTGAATCACTGAATTAAGACATAAAGCGGGAAAACCTCAGAGTCACCTTTGACGTACCTCTATTTAGCCGAGGCTACAAAAATAGCTGAGAAAACAACTTCCTTCCCTTCGTGGTGTTCGGCTTTACTCTGTTTAATTTCAGTACACAGAAACTCATTGATACTAGCTGATGCTTTATTTAAGCATATTTCGTCTCATCACTTCCATTAGAAGCGTACCTTCTCAAATAATAGTCCTTAAAATCAATTTGCTTTGAGACGAATTGTTTTTATATTGTTTGTTGATAACTTCTGAATTAATTAAAAACGTAATAAAACCGCATAATGGTAAGTTCTTTGTAATTTTTGTTTTTCATTGCCCGAGTCGAATGTCTGTGTAGGACTTTAGGGTTCGAATGATGAAGCTGCGAGCTATCAGTAAACAGACGAGCTTTCGGGGCGTTATGGAAAAGTACTTTTCTCTGAGCAGCAGAACTAAATTTGATTCAACTTTTTTAAAACAACAGAGTCACTTAGGAAGAAAGTGATCAGAGCCTTTTCTATTTAAATCGGCTAGCACTCGATTTATCAAGAATCTAGTCAACCTCCAAAATCATCAGGATGACTTACACCAAGCTCCGGTTTCACGCCATAATCTGCAGCAAATAATGGCTCGTCAAAACGTATGCCTTATATCTTCACGGCTCGCTGCCTGGAGACAGTAAAATGTTATATAGCAAGCGTAAAAAAGATAGCGCAATGATTATTCCGTACATTTTTTTAAATTTATTGTGGCTGTAGTTTGAACAACAATATACAAGATCACCTAAAGGCCAACCATAAGCAGCGTTCAAAATGGCCCATCAAAGGAGTTTGACCGAAATCGTAGTTCGGTTTGCAATTAAGTTTCGAAATTTATTCTTGTTTGCTTCGGTTTTCGTTTACTTCGCTCTGTGATTGGTTGCAAATTCCCCGCCTCTTTCCCCACCAATGAGAAGCAAAACCAACGCTTGGCGCCGGTTACATGTAAATGTTTCAAATTTTAAAGGAGTTAGTTTCTCAAGAAACTGTTGAACTGCGTCGTTGGGGGAGTGAAACAAGAAAATTTGGTTTATCAACAGAGTCGATAATGTAAACTGACCACCGTACAGGGATTCAAAAAGCTGACGTTTCGAGCGTTAGCCCTTCGTCAGAGCGAATCGAAGGGCTAACGCTCGAAACGTCAGCTTATTGAATCCCTGTACCAGTCCGGCGGATATCCATTTCTGGATACATCTTTCCTGCGATGTGATTGGACCAGACCAAACCAAAACAAAACAAGGTTGGCCGAGGGAGCCTGGGACCAACCAAATGACGACAAGGAATTTTTTGCAAAGGCCATATTGAAATACACAAAATATCAACATTAAGTCCGATTGTAGACAACATTTATTGATAAATTGAAGTTACAACATTTCAACTGACATCTCTTCTTTGTTTTCGCACTCACAAAGGGTCTTGCGGATTCTTTCCAACACAATTTTTGCATGAATCGTGGGTCCGACAATTCGAAGCGTAGCGGGGATAAATGCCCCGCCCCCGGCCTGCTTGTTCCTTGAGAATTTCTGGGTGGACGAAGGATTTATGGACAAACGAGGCTCCCCATGTACAATCCTATTTTAAGAGAAGTTAAGAAAAAGGGCAATTAAAAAAGAGCCACGCGTTATTTCTTTGATAAAAGTGCAGCAAAATCAAGAACTTTTAACTTACCCGCTCATTCGGCTTATTTGGCCGTTGTGATACATTTCATGTAAAGCTTTGTTTAAAAAGTATTGGACCCTTCCAATCTGGGAACCTTTTACATCTTGCAGTGTGTATGACTTCTTCAGCGATTTGCTAAACATGACTTTTGTGCGCAGCTCCTCGTGAATACTGTCGACCTCATTTGGTAAATAGCAAGCCAGTGCGTACGGATCATACGTGCTGTCTTCTCCTTGGATAGTGAATGGTGTTCCGGCAGGCGCTTTAATCTTGAAATGACGATAACTGAAAAGTAAAGTACATTTAAACATTTCAATTAAAGCTCTGGAATAAAATAAAGAGGGGGGCGTAAGGGTTCGCGGTGATGTGGTTTTGCGTTAATTTTGGTGCGGTTTTGCGGAAAACCTTTTTTTAACCTGCGGTATTGTGGTTTCCAAGACCGTGCGGTTTGCGGTAATTTAAAGTTTTAGTATGCGGTAAACGGTAAAAAATGTGTCTGCGGTGTTGCATTTTTACTAAATGTCACTAGGATAGTCCTCTCCTTTTTGTTTTAGTTCACAAGCCAACGCGAGCCAAGTGCTTTTAATCCTATTTCACCCTATTTGTTTTTCACGCGGTTTCCAGTTAATGTCTGACACGCTTTTGGTATTAGTCAATGCTCAAACGTCGGCTCAGATGACTTTCTGGGCTGGGGATCGGATTTCTTTAGCTGTCCACGAGTTCTCGAGAGACGATGGTGGCAAGCGGGGTAAACCAGACAGAAGAACCAAACCAAACCTGAGGGAGCGTTGCTGCTATCGCAGGTCCCGTTCATGAAACCTCTCGCAAACGTCGATATGCGTCCAGCTGACTGCGATGCACTCACCGACTGGGTATCCTCCTATGGTGCTGCTGTAAGACAACGCACTGCGCACAGTACGCCAAGAGACCAGCATGGCCCAACATGGGACACTCCCTGAGTTTATGTATCAAAGGTAGTGCGAAATCACAGAGAAACCTATCTCTATTGCTTTTGACGTACAGGTCAGTACAGCAGAAGCTGTCACAAAAAACGAAACGGTGGAAGAAGCTGAAGACGAGTTTGACGAAAGTTGTGACGAAGAAGTCGACGATGGTCCGGAGATTTCCACACTAGTACAAGGAGAAATTGGAAGCTCGGCAACATTTCTCCTAGGAGCAAAGAGCTGTGCGTTTCAACAATCGTCTGCTCTACTCGTGACCTCTTCCAGTGATTACGTTAACTCCTAGCGATTAGGGACTCCTTAATATGGACTGTAAACGACCTAAGCGCGTCATGTTAAAGTGCATTCATAATCCAAGATACTCGGGGACTCTGCAGTAAGATCAGTTATGGATATAATTTAATAATTAGGTAATTTTAGCGTTTGTGTTGATATCAGCGTACACCGCAGGTCCTATTTTCAATGGCTAGAAGGACTTAAAGTCTCAACGACGGCAGCTTTCACATCTGTAAGTGCGGTTTCGGTATTTCGGTAAATTTCGATGCGGTATTGCGGTTTTTTATAATTTTTTGTGCGGTTTTGCGGTTTTCGGACCTCCCTTACCCCCCCCCCCCCCCCCTCAATAAATGATTGATCCGTGGGTAAAAAGCTCGCTCTACAATACTAAGTGCAGAAATGAAATCAACTTTCATTCAGACGAATGCGCACAGTAAATACCATGAGCCATTAGAATGGTTACATAAAAGATCATTTACTGCGATCTCAC
>JAEMWC010000066.1:1002500-1042500 GCA_016490735.1 Pachyseris speciosa
CGATTTCTTCTTGTTAAAGTTTCCGTCTCGCTTTCTTACGGATAAGTAAAACTTTTGAAGACACTTATTTAATTGTCCGGGTGACATTTCTTCAAATGGTGTTTCAAATTTGTCTTGCTGTTGAAACCATGCTCCAAAACAATAAATGCTTCATATTTTGTACTTGTATAGTGCTCGACAGTTCACGTAAACCCGCTGAGGAATTGTACCTTTCTTATGCCTTAAAATTTGAGTTTGAAAAGATTAAACAACTTACCATTAAATACATTCAAACCAAACTTTATTTGTTGCCAATTTTTTTATTATTTTTTTTTTTTTTTCGGAACAGCTGCCTCGTTCATCGTTAAAATTTGCTTCTCGGTAAGCGAAGCGAAAAGGGAAGCCATTTTGTAGTAATATGTGGTAATCAGCTTAAGGTGACTCGAAATAGTTTTCATTTTCTAGAGACAAGTTTTACAATTTCGTTTCTAAATACAGTTTGGTTAATAGTACCGATATGACATTTGGGCCATAAATAAAATAAACATCATAGCTTCATTACATCGTATGTTTTTTTAACTGTTATCATCGCAACTATATGGCGCATCCATTTGACCACTCAAATTCGACATCTATTGCCTTATTAAAAAAAATACAGGCCAGTGAAATATTCTCAAACTGCTACTGCTATATTATACGATATCAGGAATGATCTTCAAAATATTCAAGTTTAAAAAAATTCTGTAGGGCAGATTAAGGAGAAAAAAATTACGGTTCGACTATCGCTTTTTAAATTTTTTCCTACCTACAAAATGTCTTAAAAATCGGTATACAAACGCAGCCAATTGATTTCAGTTCTTACCGAAAATATGAAAAAAACATTTGCCGACGAGAAGCGGAAATATAGAAGCCTGAAGTTGGAAAGTAAGGAGAAGTTCGGGGGCGACTAGATCCGTGTTTATGCACGCGCGAAATGTGCGCGCCCGTGGAACGACCGGGAGCGAACGGCAAGACGTCATCTTCCAGCCGTTTGTGCGAAGTATTTGTATTTGTTGTGAATAGGAGATGTTTTCCCCTTCGATCATTTTATGGAAAATAAGAAAAGTAGGAAACAGGCGGGTAAAATTGTTCGATCGCGTTTGCATAAACGTGCTTCGACATCTACTTAATGCAAGACTTCAAGGGTGTTGTCTTTTCTAACAGTATATTGTTTGTTTATATTCGCGATCGTGAAGTCGACGTTCTGGAGTCGTCCTCTGCGTGCTAAGCATTCAAGGATTCACTTCTATCCATTTATTTTGCTAGTTCTTGGAATCTGCTGTATTACTTTCGAAGTAAAACTATTTCGAGCCACCTTAAAACAAAGGGAGAAAAAATTAAACCAAGGATAAATTTGAGCCACAACACATACATTGTCTTTGTTTTGTTCTTTTCCGTAGTAACCAGCGAGAGAGAACTGATCAATTAATTAGTTAATTAATTATTTCTTTCAATTTTAATTTGAACGGTCCTATTATACAGGAGAAAAACATTCACACTGTAAATGGTATGAAACCTGAGTTTTGTCTAATACAACGTTGCCAGCAGTTAATTACAGTAATCAGATCCTATTTTGGAGCAGCTGGTAGTTAAAACGTAATACAAACGGTTAATTTGTTCTCCTCCCTTCGCAGTCTCTGTCAGTGAATGGCGAAAAAACAAAACAAAAAGGGAGACCACCGTAACTTTTGTTGTCGTTGATTTCTTTCCCTGCGTTGATCCAGTAAAAATCAAAAGAAAATACCATGAAACTCCCAAGAGTGGTTATTTTGATTCATTGAAACTTAATTGTATATCGACTCTTCTGAGCTAACATCTTGCGTTAGTCTTTGTCGTCATTAACTTGATTGACGTAGTGATATTCTATTAATTTATTTTAGAATTAACAAGTCCAGTCTTGAGATCACTCAACTTGCATCTCTGTCACAAAAGAAGGGTACATCTGACATTGAAGACGACAATTATTCGGACTGAGTTAAGGGTGAAATTATGAGAAATAGCGCCTAGTTTGTTTTCCCTATTTTCACACTCACAAAATGATTTCAATCTTTTTGGTTTAAGGATTTCACTATAAAGAACACTTTGAAAGAATACAAAATAAGCCATTTTTGTTCAGTGAGAATGTCGCTTTATAAGTCAGTCGTTGACGAAATTGTAAGCGTCGTAATGCCAATAAGGTTGGTCCGAATAAAGCTCTATAGCTTGGTAAAAAAAAAAAAAAAAAAAGGAACAAAAAAAAAGGTAAAGTGTACATTTGGAATTTCCAAGGATTCAAATGAAAGCTGAGTGATCTCTACCATCGATTGTTACCATAAGACTGTTTGTTCTAAGATCTACATGCATCGCCTTATGCCTTTTTTATGGCAACTATTTCCCCATTCACGCAGCGTTGGGTAGGAAAGAGATACGATATAGTACGGTGTCCATGATCTTCAAGATATTGCCTCAATAAATACTTGGCCATCAAGAACAATATGCATGATTTTCTTTGAAGGTATCTTTTCAGTACAAAAATTTCACATAAAATTCCAAGGTTACTGCTCAGGAATCTTGAGTGTACATATGTCTCGTATACTTCCATTTTGACTTTTCTTCAAGTCTCTTGAAAAGCTTGCTTTCCATGGACGCGCTATCGGGTTCGAATGGCACTTCATTTAGTGCAGTCACGTATGAGATAAACAATTGTTCAAATATCTGGTCCTCTTGGATATCACTCATGGCTACACCAGCAAAGCTTCCCAGTAAACCAGAAAGCTTAGGCTCAACTTCTAAACTGCTTCCTGTTGCAACCTCTCTTGCGGGTGGCGGGTGGTGTCCGATGTTATTGAGGCAAACTTGATAATTTGTAAAATCAAACTTTTCTGCATTGAGAATGACCTTTTCTTCCCTGTTCTCATCGCTGATGGCTTTTTCCAACAACTGGTAATAATGGGAAAGGTCCCGATCCACCAAATGGTTTTCACTCTTACTCGCCGCCGGAGAAATACCTGAATCATTTTCTCCAGAACGGGGTGTATCCACTGCTCTGTCAAGTAAATCGTAGTAATGAGACACTTCAGATTCCACAGACTGTTCGGATTTATGGGCCGCACTCTCGGTCACCGACAACGAGGAGCAAAATCCAGAGCTTGATTCCATGCTTCTCCTAAAGTCTGGGAAAGGTTTTTCGACAGCGGAACAATCACTATTTTGTGAGTGTTCCGAATATGGAGAATACCTCCCACTGTCACTTACATAAGGCTTGTCATCAGTTTGAGTAACCGTTGAAGACTTACTACTGGACAAATCACCTTGGTCATCAGCTGAAGGAGCTAAAATGCAGCTGTTTTGTTCACCAATAAGGCTCTCTGCTGGCTCTTGAGAGCGACGCAATATTTCCTTAGATTTCTCAATCTCGTTGCGAAGTGAGAGGAGAGAGGGCCAGGTAGGCGAGTTGCCTTCGTCATAATTTTCTATCTGATGCTGTTGGTTGGACTCAACGACATTTGCGATGGACGAAAACGAGCCGTGTGCAGCTCTAACTGTTCTTAGTAGCTGTTGCTGTGATCCTCCCAGCGAATTCTCATCTGGAGAGTTGTATGTACTTGTTTCGCTCTTCGAGCGGCTGCATTCAATTTCATCTGGTAAATTATTATCGGCTCCTGACGTATCGTCCTCAGACGAGCTGCTAACTTTCCCTGTTCTGACAAAGAATTGTTTCAGTTGTTTAAGCATGTATTCCACCATTTCGGCGTCCGTTGATTTTAACTGTTCATCCGCTTGTACCTCCGCGAACGAATCCATAAGTATCGTTAAGAAGACATTCATCAATATCATTACCATTATCATCATGAAGGAAAAGAAGATGATTGGTCCCAGTAGCCGATTGTTCTCTCTGATGATTTCAAAATCAAATGCACCCATCACAGTGTTAAACAAGGTTTCTATTGTGGAAAGAAATGAACGATACTCCGCTAGCATTGGGCCAAATAAGGAGTAAAATAAGATGCTGTAGCCAAAGTAGAAGATGAAAAACACTATGAGAAAAGATAGCAACGGCATTGCCGCCGTAGAGATTGTTTTGGTGAACAAGTAAATCCTATGGTTGAAGCGCATAAGTTTAAGAAGCTTCAAGTTGGCAAAGAAAACAAGAAATGCCAGTAAATATCCAAAAATTTCATCCCAACTAGTTGCTTGTATGAAGCTAATGAACTCCTCGGGGTTAGATTTCATACGATTAACTGCCCTCTGCGTAAAGTAAGTTCTCTGTAGTAAGGCAGCGGCTCCTGATAAGATCAGAATAATCTGGGAGATTTCAAGCCAATTCCATGGATCTTTGAAATAGTCTTTCCGCAATTTATACATTTGCTTCATTTCAGTGTACAAGAAAATGACAAAGAAAGCGGCCAGGAACATCTCGCACACTTGCATCACCATGTCGAAGTCATTTCCGTAGCGGTATAACCGTGCTATTTTGATATTATTAAAGAAGACAACACCGTTTGTTGGGATCCATTCCGTTAGAAAGGTGGCAACTCCAAACAAGTTCACTTGGGCACTGTAGATCGCAATTTCAACGAATATAGCGCGAGTTCTAGCGTCAATCCAGGAGTTATCTTTTAATGAATTTAAATACGCTTCTGTCGTATTGGAATACTTCAAGTCAAAAGAATAACCCCCTCCTCCATATGTGGACATAAGTCCCAGGAATGGAAGACCGTCTAGTTCACTCATAGTTTGGTAAAACCAGGGAGAGGTGGTCACGTTTGAGGTCTTGTTAGCACTTAACCATCCTGCCGTGTAATCATTTTTGTCCTCCTTGAACACGGAATAGTAATCATTGCATACTGAGATTGTTTCTTTCATAGGTCCTGCTACTTGACAAGCATCTGAAGGTTGAGAAAATAAAAGTAGCTTTCTAACCATAAGTTTCAGCAACAACAACAACAGCAACAGCAATAGCAACAGTAATAGCAATAGCGACAGCAACAGCAACAGCACTAACCATTGCCTTGCATGTAGCAATACAATTAAAAACAATACCAGAAAATTATAGCAAAAGCACTCGCGGGTTTTCTTTGTGAAATATATTTTCCCGCAATCATTACTGGAGGGAGAATCGATGAGGAAATGCAGGGAGTTCGCTTGTTAGCCTATTATGAGTGAGCCGGGGAGCTGACTGAGTGACGTAATTCTGACTGGCTTACTGACTGGCTGACTGGCTGACTGACTGACTGGCTAGCTGTCTGACAGATTTACTGACTGACTAACGAATCGAATGACAGCATAAATTCTTGTGTGAATGAGTGTGAATTTGTGGCGTCATTTAGAGCGAAAACTAGCACGGTGTCCCCGGAATTGGTACTGGTAGCCAATTGAAATGGATTACAGGTGTCCTTTATCGCTCCGACAAAATTTTGCCGTTGCTGTAGTTCAGTGTGATAAATTTGATAAATAAGCCTTAAACTGGAATCCATCTCTGTCTTTTTACCGTCATGCCAAACGAGATATGAACAAGACAAAAAGCATGTTTGAGCAGCGAACACGAAAGGTCAACACGCGAAAGACGCCATATTGGTAAACATCTTCGAGAAGTTAAACTGGACTTACTCGAACAGATTTATGGAAGGCTACTAAAGATTGAGACCATTGTAAGCAACATAGAAAGAGGTCTTAATTCTTTGACAGAAGATGTACAAAAAGTAAAGACGGACCTTGGCTTAAAGGCAGATATCGACGCGGTTGAGAAGCTTAAGGATGAAATCGAAGAATTACAAAACAGGTCGAGAAGAAACAATTCAGTTTTTTTTTTTTTCATAATATTCCGTAGAATGCCCAGAAAGGAGACTGCATCTCCTTCATTCAACATTTCATTTCGCAGCACATGGTCCTCGAAATTGCTTGCGGTTACGTTGAGCTGGAGCGAGAGCACCTTACGCCAATCAAACCTTCTGCTGCTAATGGAAACACCCCAGGCCAATACACGTCGCTTTCCTACGCTATACAGATAAGATGAAAGTAAAAACAAATGCAGCAGCTCGTCTGAAGGATAACCCATTGAATCGGAATATTATTGGCTAAGAGGACACAAGGGAGGAGGAAAGAGCTTGTGCCTTGTAGAAATCTCTTAAAGAAAAAACTTGGCGCTGACGAAAAAGTCAACATTTAATGCATATCCGGCTGTCCTGAAGTATGTTGATGGAAATGGCCGCCAAAAGACTGTAGACAGCGAAGCACTAATGAAGCTACGTAAAGAAATCAGGGAGGAACAAGGTTAACACAGCAACGCCGGCGAAGCGATACAAACAACAACGACGTTATATTTTATGTTCATCTCTGAAGTTAAATTGACTTCAATAGGCAATGCCTTTAACATTTTCTTGAAAAGGTATTTTTTGTGTTCTCGTTGTATGTAATTTACCGTTTACTCTAGGCTTAAAAATCGGAATACCTCTTTGTTTTGAAATTATTAAGATATCGATATTTGACCAATGTTATGAATAATTTAGGTTTTACCACATTAAATGTTAGAGGTTTAAATAGTTCAAGAAAACGGAGAGCTATCTTTAGGCGTTTACATAACAAGAAATACTCTGTTATTTTCTTACAAGAGACCTATAGTTCTGTTGACCAGGAAAAAGTCTGAAGTAATGAGTGGGGCACTAAGGTGTACTTTTGTCACGGAAGCAAACATAGCAAAGGAGTTGCAATTTCGATTAATCCTCGACTTATTTTTAAAGTTCTGGTAGAATATCACTCTGTCGCGAAAACGGCAAGATCCTAATCCTACAACTGGGTATAGATGATTAGAAGTTTACATGCGCTAATATTTACGCACCCAATGACTTAAACGCGCACAGTATATTTTTTAGAAACCTTAGGTCCTTACTCGAGCAGCTTCCCAGTGACAATATTTTTGTAGGCGGCGATTTTCATTGCCCACTCTCCAAATGCGATAAAGAAGGAGGACGTGATGATTCGTGTAATGTAAGAAATAATTATGTCTCTTCTGAGATTGAGCAGTTGATGTCTACTTTAGATTTAGACGATGTTTGAAGAACGGTGCATTGTGATCACTCGTCAGTGACAGTGGTCTTACAAATTAAAGCGAAATATCCCAGAGGACCAGGATTCTGGAAATTCAATTCATCCCTCTTAGAATACGATGAATACACAGAAAATTAATATTTAAAATTCCCCCACTTTATTAACAAAGCAGGATGTTTGAGATAAAGGACTCCAATCGGAGACGATTAAAATGAAAATAAGAGCTTTCACAATTAGTTATTCCAAGCGAAAAGTAAAAATGGAAAGAGATTATGGATCTGTTGTTGCATCTGTTCCAAGAAGCCTCAAGACTGGAAAATCCGATTGTATGGCTATAACGCTGCAGATCCTAAAATGCATATCTTTAACTATTTACATTCTCCTTGGCAAGAGAAAACATTTTCCTGCAAAGGATCGAGCTCAAATCCCCAGGCCTTGTATCTTTCTTTGAATTTGTTAGAGATAAATTAATCGTGCAAAGACTTTATATTCTAAAGGCCAGAAGGCAAAATTTCTTTCACTATTTAAGCCTCTTCTGTCCTTACTGTAAACAGATACGATTCAATTTACTTCATGTTTTATTTTAAGCCTGGATGTCTGTAGTGTAAATTTAACGTAAATTTACACTACAGACATCCAGGCTTAAAATAAAACGTTTCGTAATGTATTTTTCTGCAACGTTGCGACATTAATAAAACAAAATAAATAGAAAAAAAAACACGGAAACAAAAATAAATGCGAGTGTGGCTGGGTACGTACGCTACTACATGTATGAACGAATTAACGAAAAATGCTCTCGGGTAGACGTCTGACATACAGTGAGCTAGGGGACGTTTCCACGGGGCCTTGTTCGAAGAAAGTGTGGGACTTTAAATTATAACTATTGGAAAACCAAATACTGGGTAATTGTCCACAGAAATGTATGTAATCAATAAATGGGTCAAAATAGAACTGATCTTTGAATACCTTGTTTAATTCTTAATTGTCGAACTCGTGCACAGCCAACAAGGCGCGAGTTGCAATCGATGCTGTATTTCTGTATAGGTTGACATCTTGTAGCCCAGTCCCGGCTAGATGAAGACAGACTTGGCAATACCGTACCTTCAATCCATTTCCAGTAGTTGCTAACGCCATCAGCCTGAAATGAAATGCCGTGATTTTTAATTCAACATTAAGTACACCATCGTCAACATAAAACAAGCGTCCAACAGTAACAGCAATTTGTCATAAACCCACCGTATTACTAATCAGTATTGTCGTTGTTCATGAATTATTTTTCTTGGGAGGGGTGGAGGGAGAGATGTCACTTCAGACCTTCTGTTAACATTCCCCGCTCAAAAAGTGCCTTCGATTAAATTGTTTCGTTCATTTTCAAACCCCAAACTCACCGCACCACCCCACCCACCTCCCCTATCGCCCTCCCACCACGATATTTGACTGAGGACGGCACGTTCTTTATGTAAGCGAAGATTAAGAATTCAGTAATTTCTTTAAGGCTGGCAAAATTTCAAGTACTTTCATTTTATTATCAATCACTCTTTCAATTCTTCCCTTAAAGCAATTCAGTCTAACAGACCAAGTTGTATAAACGAAAATAAACACCTATAAACAGTTTTTTTTTTCTAGAAACGAAAACGTTTATTTTTAAGTTTTCATTTTGGCTCTCTGTCTTTTTTGTCTCTCATTTCATTATAAAGTCTTAGTATGATAGAATCTAACCACTTACCTGATTCAACTGTTTACCGGTATAAACTCCCCCTAGATAGGTATCTTCCATCAGCTTGGCGACAAGAAACGCCTTTGGATCACGCTGCCCAAAACTTACCATGAACAAGGCAAGTAAAAAGAAAACATATAGAACTATCTCTTTCAGGATCTGAGACATTCTGATTTCTCTTTTCCGCTTTTCCCTGGCACAGTTAAGCTCGATATGGTCTGGAGGGTCTAATTTGATCGGAGGGTACTGTTCGTATCTCCGATACAAACATTTCTCAAATTCGGGAAATTCCCGTTCGCGATCACAATCGACTTTAATATTTTCGTCATCGTCGCCATCGTTTTTGTTTTGGAAATCAGTCACTGATACTTGTTCTTGCGGCTTTCTGATAAGAATAGCAATGACCAGAGCTACGAACAATACTTTGATAGGCTGGCTGATGAAGACATCTTCAACAAATGATATCAACAGTGATAGAACCCATTGCATGGCCTTCTCTTCTCCAAACTCGAAACCGTATAAAGTAACAAAGAAACCTGACACAGAGCTGACGACAAATATTCCTAGCCAAGCAATATAAACGAACCAATATGGGAGCTTCTGTTTCTTTTCTTTGACTGATTCTCCCAATCCGGATCGAAATTGCATTCTTCGGGTATCTGAAAGTTGCTCTCACTTTCCTGCCACTCTTCCTGGTGTAGCCCTGCAAACAAACTTTCACCGTCATAGGTGTCTAAGGTTCTGTTCAACCATGCTGCGGTCTTTTCTTTGTTATTTACAGTTTCAACAGGTGGCAACCCAACGGCTACGTTTTCAGCGGTTAATTCGTCGTCCTCTATATCCTGGGAACGGTACCACTCTACTATATCTTTGAAATCGCCCTTGAAAGCTTTTACTCTTTTTTGTGGCTTTTTATTGTTCGAGAAATATTGTTTTCCTTTCTTTACTTTTCGCTCTTTCGGGCTTACGTTTCTGAAAAGGCTTGCAATAGCAAGATTTAGTGGGAAAATAATGAGGCCGCTTATGATACCAATGTATAACTGCCTAAGAGAGAAGCTCATTGGGCCCAACTTCAATACGACCGTGGGATCTGGCTCTCCCTCGTCAAGTTGATAGAACATTGCATTTGTCAACATTGCGCAGTACAGCAGTGCCAAACAACATGATAAACGCTGTACTGTTGTAAAACTGCTCATTTCCGGCCTCACAAAAACTGAAAACCACAAATGGCTGTCTGTGATATGCTTTTGCGTGACATCGCAAAATAGATGATTGAACGATTTCAAATCGTCCTGTCTCGCCGATGGCAACCTTCGCAGAACTTGCCCATCATCGTGCTCTACAGCGAGCCACCGATTACACATGAACACAAACACGCTCTCTTCAGACAAGTCACGTACAACTACTTGTTTCAAATACCAAGACGGGCTTGATCCAGTATTGTTGTGCCAGATCTTTAACATCGTTAGCTCTCCGAGGTGGTAACGAGTGGTGAGAAGGAAGGCGTCCATTCCAGATCTTTGAAATCTCAACATGTTGGGATCTCTCAGTCGGCGAGGACCACTGTCACCATCCAAACCAACTAAGTCACAACAGACGTCCGCGGTTGTACCAGCGTCCTTCCTCATTCCCGTTAACACCACAATTTCATATTTGTAAGGGTGCGAAGGCTCGTTGTCCTCCAACGGAATTGTTTCAGCCTAGAAAACAAAGAAATAGATCAGGAAGATATAAAGAACAGGTACACCAGAGCGTTATTTTATTGAAGGGCAAATGTACTGCTTTTGCAAATCAGATATTTATTTGGGTTATGTTTAGATGCATCACTGAATCACATGAGAACAGCGTTATTCAGTTAATTATCTAGTATTTGTGGACTATCGAGTGGAGCTACACAGAAAGTGCCGCTCATTCTCCTTAGAGGTGTCCCAAAAAATCGTCCCCAAAAATTAAACTTATAATGGTGAATAGTCTCCAAAAATAGTTTTTTTTTTCTGCCTGCACATTTAAATGCTTTCGTGGGAAAAAGGGAATAACCTCCCGAGGAGGTATTTTGCGTTTTGTACCTTCTTTGCGTTTCGGACGTCAATCCTTCTTGCCCACATAAGCAGTAAAACGTAGATACAGAAAATTGAGATGACCATTGAAAGCACAATCGGGCTCGAAGAAGGGCTTGATGTCAATTCCAAGAAACCGCTGAGCGCTTTGTCAAAATCGATAGCGTTTGGGGCTACGAACACTTGGCCAGCAAACGACGTCAGATGGTTACAAAGGCATTGAACCTCTCGGACGGACGTTGCTATCCCAACCTGTTACAAGATAATGTATGTTGTTTCATAAATGAATAACTTTCTTGTGAATCAGCCAGGTTTAGGATTAGTTAGTATGAAGTATGGAGTTTGTGTCCAAAGATCAATATTTGCCACAGGTGGATGGAATACTAATCTCCCTCGACCCATCCCACTCCCCCGACTCCTCTAGTGAGCTTGAAGAAGCATGCTTCATAGAATGGCCCAAACACTTGAAGGTACTTATCATCCAGTAATTCTCGTAAGTTTCCTTTTTCCATCCCCCCCCCCCCACCCCCTCCCTGCCCTCCTTCTCCCTTCCAATTTTGTTTTTAGGGTTTGTCTTTAATTATATCTGGGTATTAGGGCCCTCACCCTTGTCAGACCAATTTTTCAGGCAGTAAGATTTATAGTTAGCTTTTCTCAAAAGCGGTAATGCTACTACGTGACTACTAAGCCCCATGTTTTATAATAAGTAAGTAAACCTTCATTTAACGTGGTCAAGTACACTTAGCTCTATATGTTCAATATATTGCAAATTAATTTACAGATACTGCCACGAAATAAAAAGAATAAGACAAAATATTGAAAATATTAAAATACTAAAATAGCTAAAAATAGAAATCAATGTAAATTTGTACAGTATGTACAATTATAAAACTATTGAAAGTATAACATGTAAAGAAAAGAAGAAGAGAATCTTGCTGCACACGAATTTGTCGACAATACGCTTTGTAAAGAGCGCAGACCTTCTTTATTAGGACGCCATTGTTAACTTTATAACTCCTTGATCGCACATCAAACCCTTTCATTGACGGCCACCGATTCTTTCACGAAAGAAGTCTGTTTTCCGAAAACTTAATCTCTCAATTATTATTCCGCGCATTGAGAAACTAAACACTGTAAGTAAATGTCGCGAAAGACAATAGCAGTCTGGGCGATGGAGTAAATTACGTCATATATGGCAAACTGTAAGACAGCGCTAGGGCAGGATATTATGAGTTCAATATGCAACTGAGGTCCAGTTTCCTCAAATGTCTCTTAAAGCTGTTTAGTCCTCTTTCTTTCCATTCCATGTCTTTGGGGCCAAGTATCTCCATGACTTAATAATAGTAATAATAATAATAATAATAATAATAATAATAATAATAATAATAATAATAACAACCAGTGCAATATCATCTTAGATGTACTCGGGGATGGTCCAAGGACCTGGATGTCGCTCTACAAAAGCTAGTAGGCAGCAAAGCTAAAGGTGTGCTCAAGAAGATGCAGAAGGCGTGTCTTTCAGGAACTCTAAATATTGCATGCACTTTTAAAGTGGTAATTTAACTCGTAGGCGAACTCTGAAAAGTAGGACAATCTCATACATATATACACTACCGGTTTTAATAGGTTTTATAATGATCATGTTAGTTTTTAGTGATAATGTCAGATTTTGTCTTTATTTCATTCACTGTTTAGCTCATGGGCTACGCTGCGGCGCCTCGTGTTGCTTTTATTGTATATGGCATACAGACGTTTTTTACTGCAATAATAATAATATTGCCCTTTTTTCTACAAGAATAATGAAAAGCGCATTACAGTTAACATAGTAAAACTAGCGACTTATCTTAAAAGTTAAAACCTAAAATCTAACATAATTTAACATATTTAAACATAATTTAACTTTCAAACTAAGCATTAAAGACATTAAATTTAACCAAAGGCCTTAGAAAATAAAAAGTCTCGACTAAACTCTTAAAAGTGTTAATGTCCATAGCTTGTCTTATTGAAAGAGGAAGGCTGTTCCACAAGACTGGGGCTGCAACCATGAAAGCGCGATACCCCCATAGTCTTTTTCATTTTGAACCTCGGACTTGCCAGCGATATGCCATTATCGTTTCGACGCAAATGATAAATGGAAGGCGATAAGATAGAGACTAGATTCTTAAGACCTTTCCTGGTACTGCTGACCTTACGACTGCACTCTCCTCTTTGAATTCTAATAGGGGAAGGAGTCTCCTTGATTCCTTTTTAATTTTGTTACATTATATATGGGATAGCACAGATAGGTATCTCTGACTTGTATAAAAGCTTACTTAAGAATCAAAAGTCAGAACTCCACTGGTAAGAAGGACGGAATATACATTTTCCTTTCATTGCCTACAATGGGTCGAATAGCGCCATAAGCAATAAGTGTCTAGCCCTCCCCAGACCCCTTTACTCATTTTTTAAGGAATTCATTTTCGTTTGTTTTGTTTATCGTTTCTTTCAGCTGATCAAAAGTCAACTTACTCTGCATCCTGTCGAGCTCCAGCTCTCTGTTGTCTCGTTCCAGAAGAAGCATCTCAAAGTCGATATCTTAAGGATGTAAGAAGTGTTAAATGCGTGATTGGTCAAAATAGACCGCCTTGGTTTTCCCTGCACCAGCACATGATAAGTTCCATCCTTCTTCAACAAACCGGACTCCATAAGAAACAGTTTTCTTTCGTTACTATTAACAGACCACGAAGCTATGTTATCTTGCACTGATGGTCTTTCTTCATGTGCCACCATTAACGTCCACTCTTCCACTTCGTCATCTTCACAAAAAAACTCAACACCTACTGCAACATTTTGGAGGCTATGATTGAAAATATGAAACTGGGACGACGTTCCATTGACGTTCAGCGAAAAGTTACTGTCGTCGGCGTCTAATGGCATCTCCGGAAGACGAATTCGTATGTCCACATCCCTTTGGAGACCGCTTAATGTAATCTTGGCACCATCCGATTGCTGCATCTCTAAAGCTACCACTGGAGTAGTGACATTACCCCCTCCTTCACAATCATCGTATGGGTTTCCATCAAAGGCAACCATCTGTAAAGAGGTTTTATGGAGAAAGAAGAAGTTAGAAGAAAGTAAAACTAAGGTATATTGTTAATTTTGGGGGGACATTAAAGTCAATTTTTAAGATCTTTCATTTCAAAGGAATGAACTGTAATTTGAAGCCCATGCAATTATGCCAAAACAAAAACTCGTATCGCAATACGGTTGCTAAAATGGCGGAAGTCTTCCTGCAAAATTGGCATGCTTTGGTTGGATTTGCTTTCTCTTTGACAGGATGCACACGTTAACGTTAAAAGGTTGGAGGGGGTGATTCTACGACTATCTTGTTTGTTTGTGTATTTTGTCTTTTTGGGGAAATTGGGAGGAGGGGGTAATCATAACGTGTCATCACGTTTCCTGAGATTACTTGGTAGCTCTTGCTTGGTCACTTTTGAACTTTAAAAACAGTCAAAATTCTCTTCACTTCCTTGACCGCGCAAACAAATGGATGATTACCTCACATTACTCACTAGCTACTGCGCATTAAGTTTCTAGTATTTTCTTATTTTCTTTTTAATTTATGCAATCCCAGAATAAGTAGAAATTATTCGGGACACAGATCACTAGCGCCTCACCTGAAGGCTTACTGCATCATCCTTAAATTTTCCGTTTTGAAATACACCTAATTTCGGAAGTCTGAAGAGACCCAGATCACTAGCGAGCATGGAGTCATTCAAAGTGTTAGCCACTGCCTTGCGTAGTATTGCCGTAATGGATGTAGTATTGATTACAGTGTCTTCGTCACCTGGTGATTTCGCCTTTAAAACGGCGGACAACATTTTGTTCATTATTTGCAACATCTGTTTCGAGGCTTCTCTTCCTTTCTCCTTTGAAAACAACAAAATTAAGCATGACGAGCGTACAATTAAAACTCCCACTATGTCTGCTTTTTCCCCTATGACTTAGTTCTACAGTGTATTTGAGATTAAGTGTCGTTGTTTTGTAATTGCCACTCCGTGATTACGGCAGCGAGAGAATCAACGAGATGACGTCCCACAAAAAAATTAATCAAGCTTCACAGTCAAATGTAAACGTACGAAGAATTAATTGGGGCTTCCAACAGATAAAGTTACCTAATTGTTACCATGTTTACAGTTCTACGCTCCTATACGCTTGCAGTCCCGATTTCCAATTTTTTTTTGACATTCGCTCCTCAAAAGCAAAATGGTATTTGCGAGAGAAAAGTGAGTAATTTTCAAAGCAGAAGATTACCTCAAAGTGTATGAAAATCCTCCATTAAAGCGGGCTACAAAACATACATGCTAAAACTAATTTCTGAAACGCAAAGGCAAAATATTGACTTTCGGATGTGTCTGCATTTAACAGCTTCGCAAAGTACTAACTCCCCTAGCTATCTGCTGCAAAACAGCGCTCTCTCAAGTAAGGCTCTTAAAAATAAGGTCTTGTATTAATGTACAGCTCTATCCAGTTTTGCCTACTTTCCCTGCAACACACACATAGACATGCACACTCTGTTTTCACTTTCAACTCCCTAAAAATTGTCAGACATTTCGTTAGTTACAGCATACTCCTCTCAGTAATCACCATCATCATCATTATCAGACATAATCATCGTCATAATCTTCATCACCATTATCTGTATAATAAACAATGACAGATGCTTACCTTGACTTCGTCATCACATCTGTAAGTGGGATCACCAAGACTCACAGGTGAGCCGTCCAATATACTCCTAAGTAGGTTAGCAACAGCTTTAACAATCGTCAACGCCATTTTCTCCAGGCTAGAAACTGGAATATCCGGTTTATCAACAGCGTCCACTATGTTTGAAATCAATTCTATGCTGCTTGCCTAAAACAGGTGCAAAACGGTCAATTCAGCAAAAGGGTGACAGGAAATGTGATTGCAAATCAGGGATTACGTTATAAACTGTTGTATGTAGCTGAAATAGTTTATCGTTAATGGTGCTCCGATAGCTGTACATGTACAGGTTTTATCCGAAACGTGTCGTGAAAGCTATATGTTGTTTCTCTTTGCCTGTTTGTTTGTTTGTTTTAATTTGTCTTTAAACTATTGTTTTTACCCGCGCATTTTGGGTCAGCTCTTCATTATTCTCCGTCACCCTCACAATCGCGTCGCTAATAACCATCAGCTCGCTGACTGTGGTTGTTTCACTTCTGGCTAAGACATCTGTAACCGCTTTCAACTTGGAAATACTCTTTTCAATTATCTGTAAAGTATAATTATTAACTTTCCATCAGATGAAATGCATTATTTTCACAGCCAGTAAAAAGTCCAGGAATAGCCGACATTCAGCTACAATACATGTTGCTCGTACAACATGGTGTATATTAAATGGGGCAACTTATACTCTCATAGGTGTAGTCCAATCTCGTACCCAGAGTCCTCCGGCTCTTTGGCCAGCGGTTAGTCGCTAGGAGAGACTCTGGCATAATGGAAAAAATCAAATTTTTTGATTGGCTGGCCCGTAACAGCTTCCATTGTTTTACCCCAGATTTTCTGGGAAAATGGCGGTCCATTATCCCAGAGTCTCTCCGGGCGTCCACTCGCTGACCAAACAGCCCGAGGACTCTGGGTGCGAGATTGAGGTGTAATCAGGCAGCACAACAACCAAACATCAACGTTAACTTGGTTATCGCAGATTGCTGACCAGCTAATGAGTCAAACTACACTCTGGATTGCTATATAATGCAATCACATCCGAGGTCTATATCATGCCACTTTTTAGTTTTTGATCAGCGATTCCATTTTACCTACTTACACCCCTAGACTCAAATAGATGGGAATGCTCGTAAAGATTGTTTTCGGAGGGATAAAGCGCCTTTATATGGCGTCGAGGGATCCCCCGTTTTAAATCCCTTTTCAATAGGTTAGGACCACAGTTGCCACGTAAACAAGTCCACTCACTGACTTACGATCAGTTGAAGGTTATCGCTTTCAAAAATATTAAAAAGACGAATTTCATTGTTAAGAATTGCGCGCCTTAACTCATTTACGACGAGAGGCCAATATATTGGTCATAGCTCCTATAATAATAATAATTTATTAATTTATATTGCGCTTTTTAACATTCAATGATCAAAAGCGCATTACAATGTTAAGATATACTAAGTATGTACATAAACAAATTTAACAATAATAAAATAATTTAAACGCTAAAGGCTGAAAGCTAACTTAAAAAGATATGTTTTAAGACAAGATTTAAAAGTTAAAATAGAGTCGATATTGCGCAGACTTGCTGGGAGCGCGTTCCACAGTGTAGGCGCAGCTACACTAAAAGATCTATCGCCGAAAGATTTTTTCATTTTCCCTGCTGGATGTAATAAAATAATACCTGAATTAGAGCGCAGTGAATAGCGTACGTGCTTTCTTACATTAATTAAATCGCTAATATAAGCTGGTGCCATACCATTCAGTGCTTTAAAAGTTAAAAGTAAAATTTTAAAATGTATTCTATATCTAACTGGTAACCAGTGTAATTCTTTTAAAACAGGCGTAATATGGTCATATTTGCGGCTCGAAGTTAGTAACCTAGCTGCTGCGTTCTGTACTCTCTGCAGTTTTGTTATCTCACAATCTGGAAGTCCATTAAGAAGTCCATTACAATAGTCTATTCTGCTCGTGACGAAAGCGTGCAAAACCATCTCTAATTTATCTTTGCTAAAAATTTACTTATTTGCTTAATATTGTGGAGCCAGAAAAATGCCGCGCTACAAGACTTGGAAATATGGGTAGACATGGAGAAGTTAGAGTCAAACCAGGAGCCAAGATTGCGCACTTCAGACACGGGCTTAATGTCTGTTGCGCCAACACGGACTGTACAAGGATTAATTTTCAACAGTTGCTGTCTAGATCCGATAATAAGAAATTCAGTCATGTCATCGTTAATTTTTAGTTTGTCCAGGTACATCCATTTTCTTAAATCACTAATGCATCTTTCCATGGCGCACACCGCCTCTGCCTGATCCGACGGACACTTGGGCTTAAAAGACAGGTAGAGTTGAGTGTCATCAGCGAAGCAATGAGCGTCAGGTAGGTGTGCTTGTATTATCTCGAAGAGCTTTGAGGCATAAACCACAAAAAGAAGCGGCCCTAGACAACTTCCTTGGGGAACACCGAAGCGCAAATCGAAGCTATCTGATTTAACCCCATCAAACAAATACGTTGGCTACGTCCTGACAAATACGACGAAAACCACTCTAAAGCCTTTCCGCGTATACCGAAGCTTGTGTTCAAGCGTCTAAGTAAAATTCCATGATCCACTGTATCGAATGCAGCACTTAAATCTAGGAGGACAAGTAGCGTAACGCGCTGCGAGTTCATGCTCAAAAGAATATCATTAGCGACTTTGACTAACGCTGTCTCCGTACTGTGGTGTCGACGATATGCAGATTGCAACAGCGGATAAAGACCTGACCGGACGATGTGGTCGTATGTCTGATTAAACACAGCACGCTCTGTAAGCTTAGAGATGTAGGCCAAATTGCTCACGGGACGCAAGTTCTTAAACACTGAATCTAGACCCAATTTCTTTAGCAGAGGTATAACCACAGCCTCTTTCCAGCTTATTGGAAAACTTCCTGAATCTAACGAAAAGTTAATTATCTTCGTAATCACTGGAATAAGAGGTTCAATAAAGGACTTTAGTAGAGGTGTGGGGATAGGATCGAGGCAGCAAGACGTAGATTGAGAGTTCGCAATAAGCACGCACACATTATCTTCGGTCAGAGGCGCAAATGTCTCAATAAATAATGGAGTTGGTGAATCACTATTGGTATCACTATCGTCAGGGACAGCACACTGATCAAGCTCATCTCGTAGTCGAGTAACGTTTTGCACAAAGTACCTCCCTAAGTCATTTGCAAGCGCTGATTTATCCGCATAGTCTGAGAAACGTAGTGCGTTCTTTTCCACTAAAAGGTTTTTCACAGCCCGAAATAACTTTCCTTGATCATCGGCATTTTGATCGATGAATTCAGCGAGAAAAGCTGATTTAGCTTCTTTCAGCAAATGCGTGACATAATTTTTGTGTCTTTTAAATGAGTCCCGATCAGCGGCAGTCCCAGTTAACCTCCATCTCCTTTCGGCGCGCCTACGCACTCTCTTGGCTTCGCGGATTTCATCCGAGTACCAAGGCACTTGGGTTCTAACGGTCACCGTTTTGGTCTTAAGAGGAGCATATCGATCTAGTAGTTCAGCTAGTGTGGTGTTATAGCAATCTACCAGCTTGTCAGGCTGGGATGGAGGGTCCTGACACAATCTAGAGGCAGACAGATCCTCCATAAATGCTGTAGTATCAATAGCTTTCGTTTTCCTGAAAGACACCTCTTTCCTGTACAGTTGTGGTTTCGAAGTGTTGATTGAGAATAGCACCGAAAAATGGTCAGAAAAATAAGTGTCGGCTTGGACATCTCGTATAAGGCGAGAATCCGAGGATCGAGTTATCAATAGATCCAGGGTATTGCCGGACACATGAGTTGGAAAATCAATGTGTTGCTGTAAGCCCATTGACGAAAGTAGGTCAAGAAAACGGACAGCATCGTTGTCCAACGGTACATTGACGTGGATGTTAAAATCACCGGCCATTATCAGCGGTTCGGTTGTCGTGACGATAGATTCGAGAAACTCGGCAAATTCTGTAAGAAACATACTCTCAGTAACCGGATGATTGAGCGAGTAAGGAGGTCTGTAGATGACAACTAGGCGTAGGCGAAACAAGCCAGAGGTAATAATCTACTTTGAGTATTCAAACGAGTTGAGAATACCCGCTCTAGCTTGTTTCGTTACAAGTGTGTCCCGAACTAAAACGCCAGTGCCGCCGCCGGTTCTATCTGGACGAGGGTGGTCAAGAAGCCGATATCCAGTAGGAGTAGCAGCAATTTTAATAGCGACGTTCTCAGATTTCAGCCAGGTTTCGGTAATAACAGCAATATCGACCTCAGAATCGTAAATATAGTCAACAAAGACAGCACCTTTGTTTTTGAGCGACTGAGCATTCAATACGCAACACTTCATTAACCGCGCTCTATTGTTATAAACAATAGCCGATGCAATCAATGGAACTTGTACCAAATTTGAATAATGGCGCGACCGATTCCTTGGTTTGGTTTCTGCCCTGCTTTTAATTATAACTTCAATGTTGTTCCAAGATTGTGGACCAGGATTTATAGACACATCCGCATAGATAGTAATGTTAATAGGAGGGTCATGCCCGGCTACCAGTAACCCAATTTGGCCATGCTTCGTCCATTTTGAGATGCTCATACGAGATCTTCGGAATCCCTGCCTCACCAAAGAGACTCTTGTAAGCTGGCCAAGTTGACAAATTACTTTATGCCCAAGAACGTCTTCATACAGTGATTGTGGAATCCGGTTTCCCCATTGCGGCAGCACAGTAATCTTAGGAAACTGTTTGTGTGGGCTAGGCAACATAGGATGGCAATTTAGCACAATAAATGCGGTCAAAGCTAGGGACCCTAAACTCCAAGCAGCCGCCATGTTCGTCACCAGTTCGTCACTGGCATATATATTGATACGCGCCGGACTCTTTGCAAATTAAGTCGCTCCTGACACCGCTAGTGCTTTGAAAAGTGAAACTTTCCCAAACCCCGTGCTGTCGTTGAAATGAATTGTTCTTATTGCTAAATGCTCATTTATGTAGACTTAATCCCTCCGTAAAATGACCAAAACTCCAAATTTTCATTGAATATGACCTTTTATTCTGTTGCAAAGCTAAACACGCTCCTGGACAACTCCGAAAACTACGCAACTTTGTCTTGATGTTTTTAAGACAAAAATGCCTCTTAAAGCTAAAAGTCTACATTGCCAGCAAACTTCGACTCCACTTCTTACCATCTGTTTCACAATTTCCTGCTCACTTCTTTAGCGCGACGTGGATAACGCGTTTGATTTCAGTTGCTCTCACTGATCTATAATTTTCGCGTTTGTGACCCAAAGGAATTCTGGGAAATTCGTGTATACCAGCAGCATCTAAGTCCGCCAATTTCTATTTCAGAATTGTTTTACAACCGTGTCGAACCACCCGGTCCTGCTGACAAAATATTAATATTGAACCGATTGCGTTATTTACAAGTCAAAACTCGCCGAAATTGCCATGCGAGGTCGCGGAATCCACTCACAGAACGGTTAGGAGCACAACTTCACTTCGTGGATCGCCATGACTCGATCGAACATTTTAGGCGGCCCACGTCTTACGAAATTGCTTCTCGCCTCTGTTTTCTTCCAGAGGATTGCCTCTACCCATCAATCCAGCTTTATGATGCCCGGAAGGTGGCTTCAGAGGTGGAACATGGCTCGCAAAACACACTTATAAATCAAATAAGTACCGAACTGTAGCTGCAGTGATCGTTTAAAAATAAACGACAGCTAGCGTGACCAGCGTGACAACAAAGATAGAGCCTTCGGTGTTGTTTTGGACGAGCAAAATCTCCGTGGTAACCTCTTATATGGGATAACCAGATCGATTTGACCTCCTACCCTCCGAAAATTGCAAAAATGACACACAAAAAGTCTGTTGGAAAAGAGTTAAGACTTTTTTCTGTAGTTGTTGCACGATCAAACAAGCCGATGAACTTCAACAGTGTAACAAGACCAAACAGGTACGACTTACCCACGCACGCTTGATCTGTTCCGGTGACAATGGTGGCCTGGTTGGTGCAAATGTGATTGGAATAGCAGTGGTACCTCCTGATTCTACATGCTTATCATTACTTTGGCCATTTGTTTTTCCTGAGTTACCGGCACTTTGGCCATTCGTTGAACCCGAACTACCACTTTGGCTGCTCGTTGTCCCTGAGTTAGCACCGCCTTCTGACCCGTCACTATCACCACCACCATCACTCTCTCCGTCTTCACTTGACAGCAGAAGCTGTTCTAAGAGGTTGACAACTTTTTGAGTCTCCGCTCGAGCTTCCTCTGGGTTACTGATGTCCACAGTTGAGTTTTCATTGTCGGAATCTAAATCGACCAACGCAGCATCAAGGTCTACTGGAGCCTTCTTTGCATTTTTTACCTACCATTAGTAAATATAAATGGTATGACATGCAATTAAAAAGTATTTGCGGTCACCAAGTGATAAAGTGTGGTGAAACAAAGCACTGAGGCTTAAGAGGCGCTCGCTTCATGATTATGCAGAATCTTGTCTAGAAAATAAAGCCATTAAAGCGATGTATTTATCTCTATATTTTCTTGCTAATGCACTGCCTTTTATTTTCTTTTTTAGGAAAAACAAGGGAAGTCAAAACATCAGATACCCTTCTATTTCCTTCTTAACGAAGACTTTCTAAACATTTTCTATGGCTTTAAAGTTTTAAACAACTGCCATCCATGGAAGAAAGTAATTTCATTCATTAGCCAGTTCTTCCACCAAGTAGGAACATCTCAAAAATGGCATGTTTTGGTGATCAGAGAAAATGTGACGACGCAACTTTAACATAAACGGGTGTACGCCTTAACTTTTAATTACAACCTCAATTGTGTTTGAAGAAAAGGTAAAATAACCATACCTCTAGATAGAATCGTATTTTTGAACTCATACCAAGCGCATCTTCTACCAAGACGGTAATTGGTATTGAAATTGAAAAAATTTCCTCTGGAAGTTGTTTGTAGATCCGAAATTTCCTTGAAGACGTGGGATTGTCGAGAGATGTGAGTAAGGGCTTTTCCTCATCACCGTAACTAAAGCTATAGCGAAGTGGCGTATCGGGATCTGTAAACCCATCGCAGAAAACTTGAAACTCCGTGTTAGAAAGCTCCCCTGTCCGTGGGACAGATGAACAGTTTCCAGTCTTAGGAGGCTCGTTTACTCTTAAAACCTTGGTGATGTAGGCTGCCCTTCCGCCCTCCCTTCGAACTTCCAACCGGACCAGGCACTCGCCTCCGGGACCCAAAATGTTTTGAAAAATGTAAGACCTGATTATAAAGTCACGATTTGTCGTCTCCATGTTTAAATTAGCGGGGATAATCATCTCTGACCATTGGTTTCCATTCTTTGTCAGCAGTTCCCAGCGAAACGAGAGTTGAAAAGATAGACACTGGCTCTCACAAACAGCCTCCAATCTGAGATCTATTGACGGCTGGATGTTTATTGAACAATTATGATCGGCGCAACTGAGGAGTGAAAAATAAAACAAACAGAGGAAGATTTCACAATAGCTTTCATTGTCAATGTACAGGAATAGTCTTAAGGGTTCTTTATTTCTTAGAACTAATACTTTTTTTGTCATAGGTTTGTCAGATGGCAATTAAATATTCCTTTTTTATATACATGGTACTCAGATACGAGATTGCGAAGCCACTGGATTGGATAAATAGATAGATATATATAGATCGAGGGCTCAATTGCGATAACCTTTACAGAAGTAAACTGTACATTCATTAAAAATATGTATGCAATGGTAATTAAATTAATTGATAAGAATAGTTGACAATAATAATCATTATTTAAACACTTTAATAACAATAAATAATAATATTAATAATTATTATAACAATAATTTATCATTTATTCTTTGTTTAACGCACATTAGCATTTGGATATGATCAAACACTGGCCGGGGGACTTTTAGTGACTGCTTGTAGCGCAGTTTACAATTAACGAACTAACTAGTTGAGCTATGAGTGCCCCCATAATGTGAAAATCAAATTAAGACAGAAAGTAAGGGAGATCAGTGCCAGAGATGTATTTCTTCCCAAGTGGTTCTTTTACAACGTCCCACAGAGTCAGATTAAGTGAACGTACTATGGGACGGGATCTACGGCTTATGAACCAAGAAGATCATTCATAGAAGCTACCAAAAACAAACGCAAGGAGGAAAGAAATAAAAGAAAAGAAAGAAAGGAAATGCTTATATGTGGAGTTAAATGTGATAGTTAATTCAGTAAAATGCACTCCTACCGCACCTAATTTTCATCTCTGGTGGCCCAGGTGGAAGAATGAACACCATCACCTCATCCCAAGCGGTGCGATCATCTCCCTGGATTGTCACTCTTACGGAAAAATTGTAAGTTTTGTTTGCTACATATTTGTCAAGGCTTGTTGTGAACACAGCAGATTTTAGAATAGGGGAAATGGGAAAGAGGTTGTGACTCTTCTCCTGTTCCAAGCAGTGAACAAAAGGGCCATTGGGTTGATTTTGTGTCTTGCAATACCATTCAAATTCCATGTCTTTCTGGCCGTATACTTGTCGCACATCCGGATTATAAAAGGATGCATCTAAACTGAGCTCTTTTTCAATATCAACTGCTCGGAACTTTTCACCTGCTATTTTTCCAGCAATAGGTGAGCGAACAATATCCACTTTTAGTATGATTTCTTGGCCTACTCGCCCATAGAGAGTTCGTACATCAGGGCTTGTCAACTCCACAGAGAATAGAAAGTAGTATTTTCCATAATCTAAATAGCGAGGAAACACCACAACTTCTGAGCCATCTTCTTCCCAAACTAACTCAAGATTTTCTAGATTAGCAAGTTGATGATCTTCTGATTCAATCTCACTACTTTCGGTGTTGATTCTCCTGATCTGCCACCTTTCTTTAGTGCCCTCTGAATCTGGAAGAAGGCAGCTGTTGATGAAATGACCCTCCAGCTGAAACTGTTGGGATTTCTTATACTTCATTTCCTGAATGGTATCTTCAATAAACCCAATTAATTGCCCGTTAGAGTCCCATATTGAAATGTTTTCGACCTTGCAAACGGGCTTGACCACTTCAACCAACTCACAACCTGTCACCTCTGATACTTTGTTGAACACATGCAAGCAAATGGTATAATTGCCCTCGTGGACGAAAGTACGGTTAAAAGACAATTCAAATTTTATTGAGTTGATCGACGCACAATCCGTAATATTCTCAAATGACTCACTGAAAGATATAACAAAGCAACTGCCGTACTGAAATTCGGGTATGGTGAGTTTAAAGCTAGTCGCACTCCTCAGCCAAGTAAACGCATTCGATGTGAATAAAACGCCGGAAATTTTCTTCTGAACGATAAATTCAACAGAGGCGGATAACTTTTCCACGACCTTGTCAACCATAACAGTCGCCGCAAATCTTCCAACTTTTCTCAAAACTGTACTAAAAGATGGTTTTACTGTTCTTGCAAGATCTCCATGAAAGGTCATATTCCACTGGTAGGCCTTGTCAAAATCTTGGGAAGTAACCAAGAATGTTGCGTTTTCCCCAAGAGCGAAGTATTTTGTTGATGTTATCTCAATAATGTTCGTGGAGTGGTCGCAATGAAGACATACTTTCATGACTGGATTTATTAGCTCCAAAACGGTGATAATTGTGTGTAAGGAAATTCGACTGACCTCGTTGGAACAAGACACGTCAGTTGCGAATCTGCCTTTGACTAAATAGCGATGTTGTATGGTATGTTTTCCATGAACATCGAATATTAATTGCTTTTTGTGAGCCTGCGCGTCTTCTCCAAAAGACCAAGAGCAGGATGCATTGGTAGGCAGAAATTGGTCCGAAACTGACGTTTTGAGATCGAAAGTCACCTCGTCCGCAACTTTTATTACGGTTTTGTCAGAGATAAGAATTATGTCACGTATAGGGTTCTGAGCTACAACCAGTGGTTCACATTTCTTTATGTGCGAACCAAGACGGTTGGAAGCGGTGGCCTTGACCTGATAAAAACCATGTAACAGAAATGAATGTTTCACAACAAAGAATTTCCTAACCGTGAAGCCCTCTTTCAAAGAAAACGTTTGTGTTTCGTTACCTTCAAATGTTATCTGTACGGTGACTTGTGAACCTGAACGAACAGAGATGTTAAAAGAAGCTTCCTCTGATGTTTTAACGTACGATTGCAGGGAGTCACACGTTAAATCAGTAATAGGGATCTGAACCCAGGCAACGCTTTTGGCTTCTACAGTTCTGGTTCTATCTGTGCACTTGACACAAACGTCATAACGTCCCTCCGCAGAGTACTGGTGATAAATAGGAACATTTATATCTGAAATATCTGTCTGTAAAGCAGTGCCATCACCCAGTGTCCAGTTGCACACAAACGCTGTTCCAGTGCTTTTAACTAGCATAAATACCGTCTGGTCTCCTTTGCGGGTGACGTTAACAGCTACCTCGAGACTGTTGATTGGCTCATCCTTTTGAACCACAATCCTCTTGTGATGCTGTCTATGTGAGCTACTAACTTGGTTTTTGCAAGTAAGACTGATACTGTAGTTCCCTGTTTGTCGGTAGGAATAAGTGACTTTATAAACGCCAGTGTCTTTCCTTAATACGTCCTCTCCAAAATCAAAACTACAAGAAACGTTTGTGCCACCGGTGATCTCCCCTCTAACTGTTATACTTTCACCAACAGCAATAAAGATAACCTGAGAACCACTCTTAATTCGCTTTGGTGAAATCAAAAGAGATAAGTCAGTAATTGGATCTTCCACAATGACGTTGCATTCTGTATCTTTCTGGTCCACATCGTTTCTGGCGCTTAATAAAAAGTTATAAATGCCAACATTCCGATACCGGTGAGTTAATGAAAATTCTCTGTAGTAATCAGCCAAGCTGTGTTGAACCTTGTCGGGGTTTCCGTCACCAGTAGAGATCGTAAATGTCACATTCGTCCCTAAAAGAAAGTTTATAACTTACACTGAAGTGACTATTAATGATTCAATTGCTGCTGTTACCATCCCACAAATATCTGACTAATCGTGGAGCGAACACTGAGCTCCCCTTACCCCAGTTCACGTAGGATACCAAATCATTTCCCATCCGCCGGATCAGAGAGAGACTTTGTTATGGCGGTCACCAATGGGATTATTATCGGTAACCTAATTTAACTTGATGAATGAATGAAGGGGGTTAAGGCTTGCGTCGCTAGTGAAAACCAGGCTTATTCTCTAAAGAAACTGTAGTGCTGCGTCGATGGAGAAGTAGTACACGAAAATTTGTTTCATTAGCTGAGTTGATAATGTAAATTGACCGCCGAAAGGAGAATTCAAAAGCTGACGTTTTGAGCACTAGCCCTTTGTCAGAGCAATTCGCTCTAACGAAGGGCTATTGCTCGAAACATCAGCTTTTGAGTCTCTTTACGGTGGTCAACTACATTAACTCAGTTGATAAAGCCAAAGATTAATTGAATTCAGTTTTGAAGAGAAAAGGAAATAAACTCAAACATTTCGTTAATAATCAAAAATGCTAGACGGTGATTTCACTAATGATGGTACTGAAACCGAGTAAATCATTGTCAGAAACGTTCTTGTACTAGCCCTTCTATATCACATGTTCAATGTCCTAGGATCTTGTTTATGACAGTTTTAGTGCTATTATGTCAGTCGTCATACTTTATTAAATTGACGTTGTTTCAAAATATGACTTTTTCATAATTTTCCTTCACAAAGGAAATTCATTCGGCAAAGGAACTGTATTCAAAAAATACCTTTTTATATAATTTTTAAAGTAATCTGCCAAAAAAGGTCTTTTCATAAATGCTCCTATGAAACTCAAGTGAATGAGCTGATTGCCTTTTAGGACCAAAACATGAGCCACTAAAAAAGACCTTACGGTGTTCATTTAACGTACCTTTATGAATTTCCAATTTTATATGCACCTCCTCCATCGGCATCAAAGCAACATTGTCTAAAGTACACTTGAGACCAGCTATGGGTTCCTGCACCACAACAGTTCCTCTATTCGTGTATGAGTTATTCGCGTTAGATGCGTTCACTTCAACTGCATACACTCCAGGACGATCGTACACTTGAGGGAATTGCCTATTTGTCTTTTTCAGGTCCTTGTTGCCAAGTTTCCAGCGATATATCACCCCTGTGCCCTCATGCAAACCGACACCAATTCTGAAGACTTCCCCTGTTTTGACTGTACGACTCGGAAGTAAAAGCTCAAACGGTGAAATTGGTATAACTGTGTGTAAAAAACAAACTTTATTGACAAAAAATATACATTAAAGTAGGAAAAACTAACAACAAATACAGTACAAAAAAGAAAAAAAAGGAAGAAAGATTTATACTACCAGAAAAAAGTTCGTACAAACAGAATTCCATTGCTATAAAATTAGAATTAAGTCAGATGAAAAAACAGTTACATGTCAAGACAAAAATTAAAAAAAGAATGTCACCGTATAAATAATTGAGCTGAGACCACAGGCAGCCCAGACATACTGTATGTGTAATTAATAAGCTTAATGTTCTGCATATAGTCAAAATATTGATGTAAAAGTTCAAAAATAAATATTGTTTCAATTTAATATCACTATGTGTTTGTTGTGTTCCTCAATAACTGGTCTATTTTGCGGTGCTTCTGGCCTGTTCGCCAGCTATCATAACCGCTTGGGAGCCATTATTCTTACACCTATATTCACGGTTCAAAAAGTGTCTAAAAATTCGAAATACTCTAAAGAAAAGCTCACTTACCTTAACTTTAGCTGAAAGCTTCTTTGAGTGTCCTGGCCGGTTTAAATAGCGATTTTTCGCTTTTTGTTACCAGACGGATCTTCCACTAAAGAAGGATTGAAGGCAGTGCCTGGCGAAGGGAAAAGGTCAGGTAAATGCTGAAAAATGAGCGATGCTCGTGCACTTGCGATGGGTTTTGAAAGCCAGGGAGCAATATACAGGAAGCTACATTAACCGCCGTTCAGCTGATCGCAATTTGGAGCGAATCCGACGATTATTAGAGAATTTATGGAGCTTCGCGTGGAGATGGTCGGTTTTGGTCTAGCCTGCCTTCAATCCTTCTTTAGTGGAAGATCCGTCTGGTAACAAAAAGCGAAAAATCGCTATTTAAACCGGCCAGGACACTCAAAGAAGCTTTCAGCTAAAGGTAAGTGAGCTTTTCTTTAGAGTATTTCGAATTTTTAGACACTTTTTGAACCGTGAATATAGGTGTAAGAATAATGGCTCCCAAGCGGTTATGATAGCAGGCGAACAGGCCAGAAGCACCGCAAAATAGACCAGTTATTGAGGAACACAACAAACACATAGTGACATTAAATTGAAACAATATTTATTTTTGAACTTTTACATCAATATTTTGACTATATGGAGAACATTAAGCTTATTAATTACACATACAGTATGTCTGGGCTGCCTGTGCTGAGACGAGGAGGAAATTGTCAGATTTAACATTAATCTTCTATCTAGTACCTACTAGCTAGTTTGGAAGTAAAATCATTAAGGGAGAGTCAGTTGCATTGTAACTTGTTAATATAGATATAGTGGCGCATGAACAGCAAGGTGTAATTGAACTTCTTCATCAGACCGGGATTAAATTTGATGGTTCGGTTGGACAGGATTTTGGTTATTTGCGTTGAACCATTGCACTACATGAAGCACAAACCTTTGTATAAAGGGACAATCTGAAAATGTGTACGTTATTGAGTCCTGTTAATATACAATATACGCAGTTAATGTAACAATATACGCAGTCACTATCTTCTTTCACTTCAAATCTACAAAGTTCTTTCTTGGATACGGTAATCCGGTGAATAAATTTGAAATGAAATTCCCTCAACTTGTTCTCTTTGGAAGTTTGTTTAACCGAGTTGTATAAATTTTGCCAATTGCCTTCAGTTAGCGGGAAAGTTTTGCCCCATTTACTCGGTCCAGTTTGTAACGAATGGTGGGTATTGTTGTTCAATAACTCATAAAAGTCTTTGGTTTTGGCTTTTCCTAATCCAAGGTTAACTCTGATGTGCTATCAAGTTTAAGTTTGAGCTGATTATCAAGGAACACTTTTGTATTAATTTCAAAAAGTTAATATGTATCGTCCAAACATTTACCTCTAGAATCTATCGTTCTTGGTTGTTCAAAAATTTAATCCATGTGCGATACCAAGTTCAGAATTCACACTCTTTTAGCATTGGTGCCCTTATTATATTTAATGTAAAGAAAAAATCATGTGTGTGTAACAAAATTTGTCAAAAAGAAAATCCAAGGAGCGTGTTCTAAAATGAATACCATGCATATAAATATGGACATCGCCCACAGACTGGACAGCAATTGCACCGCTATCGCCAAAAGCAAGTGTTGTAGTTCTGCTCGAAACTGATTTCTACCTTTTTTACTAATCGCCCTCGTAGACAGGGATGTACTTGTAATACAGTTATCACTCACATACAATAAAATCTGAATTGAGAACATCCAGGCTGAAATTTGCACTACATATAAACCTCTTCAGCCTAAAAAGGAGTGGTTTCTATATATGCGAAAAATACTAAAGATCAGAAAATTAACACTGGTCTGTGAGTTCTTCACGTTCGCATAGGTGGTCGTACAGTGCAAAAACTAAATCAATACAACATAACTAGTACGACTTGAAGCTAAACAGTAATAATAAGTGCAATTAATGTAATTAGTATCTTTAAAACAAATTGTTGGTAGTTACATCATATAAAGAAATAATTGCTATATTTTCACCCTGTAAATCTGTTTAAGAACAATTGCAGCCGGTTTCCGAAAATCTGGAGTTCTTACATGTAGCTGTTTACTGTACTTGTTCATCAGTTATTTTATCATCACCATTTCCGGTGCCCCATGCAAGCAACACATATGAGAGAGAGAGAATTCACTTTTTTATGAACAGTTAGTAGTTTTCCAATCTAATAATTGCAAAAACGCTCCTCACCGATTACTTTTTCTTCTATCGTAGTAGTTGGAGGTAACGTCGCTGTGGTTGGTGGCTTTGTGGGTTCTTCGAGTCCACAGGTGTTGTTATACATAGGTGGTCGGATGTCGTAGGCTGGAAAGAGATTTTATTTATACTTTTAATTAGAAGCAGTAGAATTTTTGGCTGTAGCAGAAAGAGAAGAAGTAGCAGTGACAAAAAGTAGCAGTAGCAGTAACACAAAGTAGAGCAAGCAGTCGCTGTAGCAGCGGTTGTCGTAGTAAGACCAGCAGTAATTGTAGATGCCCGCGCAAGAAGCAGTAGTTGTAGTGGCATTGGCTGTTGATGTCGTTGTTGTTGCCGTTATATATTGACGCTGTTGGCAGGTGTTGTTGTGGCAGAAGTAGTGTCTTTGGTTAGTGGAGAATGGAGCGTATAATTGACTTGAGTTCGACTAGGATCCAGCTTGGTAACACAATAGCACTTGACATCTGAACCTAGCTGGTATTTACGGTAACCTCTCTCTGACTGAATTGACTGCATATGAAATTGAAAGTGATCACGTATACCTGTTTTTGCCTTAAGTGGATAAGTCTGTTTTTTTGTTTGTTTGTTTGTTTTTTTCCCTGTATACTTACTTTCGTTATGGTTGTAGGAACATCCATATACCTCGGCACGTAAACAAAGGTCGTGGTGCCAGGACTGTGGATTGATCCGAACGTATCGAGCAAAAATTGTATCAAGATGAAGAACGCACACTTTTTTTGTGTTGTCGTTTTCATTTCCAGTGAAAAGCTGTGGCAACAACAAAGAAAAATTATCAAACGCAATTAAAAAGTTGTGGTTACACTTAAAAGTTTTTCGTCCAACATGTCTCGCAAAAAAAAAAACAACAACAAAGTGCATTTTCCAGGTCAGAACTCACATCCAACTCGTCTATAGGTTATGGAGAGAAAGAACACAAATTTATATATATATATATATATATATATATATAGTACAGTAAGGTAGGGAGGGGATATATTAGCAACTGATTGCCTTAATTAGGATCACCAGCCTATTCCCGTTTGGATGGCGATTCATTAGCGATTTCTGAGAAATACAAACAGACAAGGTTAATTTGGGAACAGAAATCATCAACTAAGTAATTAAGTGATATATATATATATATATATATATATATATATATATATATATATATATATATATATATATATATTACAAGGTAACGCCTAAGTGGGTTTCTGATGTATCGGAGAACCACTCCAAATATCTCCTGCCGTAGGTAGGTAGGTAGGTAACTTTATTTCAACTCAGGTTGATGAGGCTGATTAGGCCCCTAGCATTACATGCTAATATGCCGAGAAAAGTATAAAAACATCAAAAAATTACAAGATTAATTAATGACTAACATTTTAACTATATCAATAAATAAACAATCCTAAATCTTAAAATTATTACAGTGAATCATAGTAAACAAATGTAGCTCTCTTACAGCATTCTTAAATTCCTTAAGGATTGTCGTTGAACGTAATTTATCCGGTAAAGAATTCCACACTTTGGCATCAATAAAAGTGGTAGCTTTTAAGCCAAAGTTTGCACTTTTCTTACGTGGGACGACGAGCTTGTTAGTGCCTCTCAAGCACTTCACATTATTACGAACGACGAACAAGTCACTTATATATCCCGGTAACACACCGTTTAGATCTTTAAAAATTAATTTGGCAATGTCCTGTAGGCGACGATTGGACAAAGTTAAGCCGTAGTCATCATCACCAAGAAGCGGCACCCGTTCGTTGTAGACACACCTTAGAGCTCTCACAGAAAAAAACCCATTCAAGAAAACGGAAACGTGTTCGACACAGCCAATAACAACCAATCAGGTCAACGACCATGTATTGATACCATCTACTGACGTAACCTACATCTTCTGACTCTGACGATAACTTCCACTCAGCTTATGAGGACTACACTCAACCGGAAGACCGAACAATAACACCGATAATCATAAAAATTACAATTTCCTCGATTGTGATTGGTTTAAAAAAACTCCTATTTTCCACTAATTCACGGGCCAAGTTGTTATCGGACAGTTTGCTATTGGACACTTTGTTATTGGACAGTTTGTTATCGGACAGTTCAATAAGCCAATCACATTCAAAGTAGTATTTTAAATCAAGCAATCACATTCAAAGTTGTAGTTTAAATCAACCAATCACAACCTTGGTTACAATCACCATACATTTTGATCGTAGTCAATTTCAGAGCGACATTAAACAATTTACGCTTCCTTTGTCAGTCTTTTAATGCAAAATTTCCTTCCCTTTTATAACTTGGCTCTTCTTCTTTTCTCGGAAATTGTAATTTTTATGATTAATTGGTAATAAGACTTCGTGTCGTCCAATTCGATCTGTAATCATACTCGTGATAAACAAATCGGACTCCCGCTACGCGGTCGTCCGATTTTGTTATCACTCGTATTATTACAGACTGAATTGGACTACACTCAGTCCTATTACCATTACTAAGAAGAGAAATGTCTATATAAAGTGTAACAGTTCAATAAACAAATCGAAAGAAATCGAAAATCGAAAGAAAGAGATTTGGAATTCCGTTGACTATTCACTGAGTAAGAGCTAATTTATGCTTTCACAGGATAATTAATTTGTAATTAATCCAGACACATTACCTTGTGGCCCTGTTCTGAACCATAGCAATACCATGTTTCCCCATCAATGCTGTACTGAATGTAAAACGATTCCACCCAAGAATGCTGAAAACGTCCTTGTAAAGCAATTGCCATGGGTTCTTTGTTCTCTTGAAGGTCTATCTGAAGCCATTGCTTTTTGTCTTTTTCCGCAGCGCACCAAGCGGACACCACGTTGTCATGTATCAAGCCGTCTTGCGGAGGAAACTGGTCAAGGGATGATGATGCACTCAGCTGGTATCTCCTCACGTCAAAAGGCACTGGACGAAGACATTCTAAAAACAAAAAAACAAACCGGCAACAAAAATTACATGCAAATAATCGTTATCGTTATTATAATAATTCCAGCATTTTACTGAAGAATACCGTTTACTTTTAAGGATCATTATTGTCGCTTCCTATTTTTCGGGCAGCTTAAGATTGTTTTCTATTTAATTAACGTTACTTTACTACTCAAAGAAAGGTTTGCATTCTTGATGTACTCCATGTGTCACTTTTAACGCATGTTTCTATTCTTCTGGTGTCTTGTTTGGTGGTTTATCTGTTTCTGCCGAATTCTATACATTGATACTTTCATGTTGGCGACGAGATGCAATTAGTTACAATATTAAGACTTTCGGCTATCGCTAAAGTTTCCACAGTATAGAATGCAATTTACGTGAAACTGTTAGCTAACACTCTAGTTTTTGTGTTTCTCAAGATTAAGCGAGAGCAGTAAAAAAATGTTATGGATTTATTCGGGTATGAATATATTCGTCATTCCTATCTTTCTTTCTTGTCTTTTTTCCCTTTCGTTACTTATTTTGTTGCGTGTTGAAGTTAATGAACAAGTGTGTTTGGTAGTTCTGGTTTCTGCTGTTCATGAACTTGTTCATTAAAAAAGAACTTTGGTGTTACCAGTACAATACGCTACAAATAACTGGTGGCAGTTAAAACTTACACTTTTTTAGTAAAGGTGCATTCGGGGAAGATCGTGATTGCCTCTTAACAATTATCCTGCGAAATCGCCTGGAATATCACCTGTTACTTACGGCTTAGTCAAAATAACATTAGGGATATACGGCAAGATTGCATGAACGGGAAAATTGTTTTATCATCCAACTTACTAATAACAAAGCGCAGTCTACTAAGTATATCACACAAAAGCAAATGAAACTTTCCACCTTTTATTTCCTCTGCGACACACAAAAGTAGTTATCTCAGTACTGTGTAATTACGACAAGTGTTCAGTACTTGTACTTAGTAGTGTTATGTTTTGAGTAATAAACGTATACATTTTTCTTTAAAAGTTTAAATACAGTATAGGTATTTTTCTACGATATGGCGATTAGAATGTAACATCCTCTCAGTACTAAGCCCCAAAACCGTGCTGCAGAACCCAATAACGTTTCTTGTTTTCAATAAGTGTTTTCTTTAGATCATGATCCGCAGTTCTTTCCAAAACACAGTTCGCATAAAAGGAGTTACTGATATGGTTCACAATTCGTTCATTTCAGTAATGACCTTAAATACATGGTTCACTGGCAGGCCGAGATCGCTATTGATAAAGTTGAAGCAGGTGATCGAGTCACGGGAAACAATCGTACAAAGAATACAAGTAGTTCGCTGTCGTATAAATCAAGGGACAGCTAAACAAGCTACAGCAACCGAATGAAAGCCGTTCAGCTACGCGGATTCAATTTGTGTTCAGTACGTTTAAAAAGAAGACAAGTTCGATGTGAATGAAATCCCTACGGTTTATTTCTGGTCTTGAGTCATTGACTTATAGGATAGGTGGATCGTTAGTTGAAATTCACCTTTTAAACAAACTGACATGAAATACTCTTGCTACGTATTTTTTTTAAATTCAGTTTTGAAGAAATACAAGTAGATTATAAACAGGAATTTCTATATTTCTCATTTAGCATGGTTATTGAAATGCAAGCGAAAGCAAAACTCTTCTTCATAACTCTCTCTTTCTCTGGTTGAAAGACGTGTCTTCTTCAAATTTGATAGTTTAGTTTAACAGACAATTACAACATGTAGGGCAAAACAAAACTTTACAGAAACCAAAATTGGTACTAATTAGCCAAACTCTGTTTGGAACAACGAGCCCTGAATTTACTAATTAACAAATTTGATTGATGGCTCTAGACTTCTATTTAATCACCATGCATACTTCACGAGGGTGCAGCCCTTATTCACCTCATAGGAGACAAATCGAAAGCGATTAATCGAAAATGTTGTAGTATACATCTCGATTGTTTCCCCTCATCAAGTAATTATTTTTATAGTCGCATAGGCGCGATTGGAACTCTATTTTACTACACGCTGTCTATCACAGAATAGATAGGGAATAACATACAAAGATTGCACCGTCCCTAACATAATTCTACTGAAATTTATAGTCTGATGCAAACTTCAGTACCGAGAGCAAAAGACCAAATAGCCTTCGAGATAGACGTTCACAGTGATAGTCTTGTAATAACTGAGAGTCTAATAAATGCCTCATTGTTGGTGTCGCTAACTTTTCACAGTTCAGAAACCAGCCCCTTTCTTTATTCTATTCGTAAAATATATTGCTAAGATTTACAAATTTACCTTCAACGTCCTTTTGCGCTTGTGCCAAGAACCATCCACAAAGAATAACGACCCAGACCTCAAGGGAAAAAAATGGGACAAAGGCATTTGAGATCCACAGCCTAACTTTTTTATACCAACCGCGTCAAGAAAGTTCACTCTTACCACTGTCGTCACTAACTTCATCTTTGGTTTAAGGAGAACTCCATATTAGCCCTCTTTGAACGAGGTGGTTCGCTACTATTTTACGTTAACATGAGAATTTCTTGTTGTTTTAATGATTCGGTCTCATTATCATAAAAATCCAGTTGTTTGTCCAATAAAGACTCCCATAGGTAGGCTAAACATCAATTAATAACGACTTTCCTGTGGTTTTCAGAAAAAAAATAAAAGAATTCTGCTCCTTCTGTCTGCATATTAAACTATGAAGACAAACTTAAGCAATTAAAAAATAACGGGTGCCGATTAACTCGGTTTAAGCGTCTTAAATACGTCCAGTATTGACACCTAGTTTGCTTATTATGCTGAAGCTGACAATTCTTTTAAGAAGGTTTCTACTTCAATCAATCAATCAAAGCAGGAAATCAGTTTCGTAAATATCATCATTACGATATTGCTAATTAGGCGTGATGCTATTTCTTATATTTATCTGATTTCTGTATCCCCACCAGATCAAACGTTAAAAAAACGCGCAGGATTATTTGTATGCTATAGCTTAGGTTTCTAACCTGTATGGCGATTTATTTTATCGTTCTTATTTTAAGAACTGCAATGTAGTTAAATATTGATGGGGGGGAAGTTTTTACCCTTGGGTAATTATGCTGTTTTAATAAGAGTATATGTGTTCCTAAAATCATAAATTCCTTGTTTTAAATAAGAAAAAAAAAATTCATAAAAGGAAAAATAGCATTAACACCGCGCTTGGGGCATTTCTTTTAGCCGTGGCAGTTTGCAAAAGACCTTATATCAAATTTGTAGTAATCCGATCATTAAAACCCAAAAGAGGATCTATCGCAATCCTAAATTAAGAGGTGAAATCAATCTCAAAAGATCCCGTGATAGAAGGAAAATTGTTTGTAAACAGTCATTTGATTAATGAACAGATTTATAGAGATAAAGAAGAAATGCCATCATCTATTGTGCATAGCTCCTATTAAGATTGAAAATAGTTTGGGAAACGTGTGCTAGATAACTTATATATCTAAATTGTGCAAGAGTTTAAGCAAATAAACAAGGGAAATAATGAATCAGATGAATAGAATAATAACAATAACAGAAGATAGCAAAATATACAAACTTAAACCTTCTTTCATGCGTTTGATAATTCCCGTCCAAGCTTTACTTCCATTTGCATGTCAGCATTAGAGGAATCAGATAAATCGCATTTATACAAACTGAAGTGCGGGACACCTCCATGAACCCGTGCACTGTTTAACAAAGTGTACGAATATTTTTATTTCTAGATAATATCTTGGGACGCTGTTCTGAAAATTGCACACCGCCAAACTTTTGACACTCTATTTCTCTGTGATAGTAAATGTATTTTATTTATTGAACAGGGAAATAGTTTTCAAGCCGGGATTACATAAGGATGAAGGCAACACGAGGCCGTTTCCTCCTGGGGAGAATAGAACCCTGGAATCTTGAAGCCTTATTTCCTAGGCAGCGGTTAATTCACCCTAGTAGGAAAACCCATCACTGAGAGCGCAGTGAGAAAAAAGATAAACTGACATGCTCTGACTGAGAACATGGTCAGCGGCATTTCCCATGAGACAACTCTGATTAAACCCAATCTCGTACCCAGAGTCCTTAGGCTCTTTGGCCAGCGGTTAGTCGCCAGGAGAGACTCTGGAATAATGGGAAAATATCAAATTTTTTGATTGGCTGGCCCGTAACGGCTTCCATTGTTTTACTCCAGGTTTTCTGGGAAAATGGCGGTCCATTATCCCAGAGTCTCTCCGGGCGTTCACCCGCTGACCAAACAGCCCTAGGACTCTGGGTACGAGATTGGATTAAACCCATATAAACCCATATCTTTTTAGGTAGTTAGAAGTTCATCCCACTGTTCTTGCTTGATATTTATCTTCAAATTCACGTGGCGGTACAAGCATCCTCCTTCTGCTGCATGGGAGTTCATTGTTTACGTTAACCTTTTTATCCCGCCTATATATCCACGATTATTATTTTTCTACTGGTATGGAGCAACTTCGCATGGCATTTCTTAAGCCAATTTTTTGTCCAAGAAATTTAACAGCAGGAGGGAAACGAAGATTTTTACGATTGAATAAACTATGGCGATAGCAGACGTTTGGAAAAAAAAACAACAGCAACAAACAGACAGACAAACAAACAAACAAGCATTCAAGGGTCCAAAATACTTTCAGATGAAACCGTAAAGGAATTCAGCGCGGATCAAAAACAAAACATTCTTGCAAGAAAACAGTACGATGCGTATGTTTCTTCGAAGATTCTTGGAGAAGGTGGAGAAATCAGACAATAAGTAACATATCTTGCAGTAAGCTAGAAACATTCCTAAACAAACTTGGCATTACACTGCAAAACAGTCGGTTTTTAATTCGTTTCTGAAGGCGCTTTGCGCGGTACGTTTGCACCCTCGCTCCAGACCTTTCACTTGACGAGACCTCGCATTCGACCAACGCAAAAATACGGCTGTTTTGCAGTCTAACTTGACATAAATGTTCGTACAAAAGACAAAGGAGTACGAAGCTGATAGTATAGAGTAGTCAACAGGATTGGCCGCAGTTTAAAATCCACAAATAAACCAAACATTGCAAGAAAACAAAGTACGATGCAAATATTTCTTTGACGATTTTTGGAGAAGGTGAAGAAATTAGGCAAGTAAGAAATATATCTCGTTGTAGGCTAGAAAAGGCAAAAAGTAGTACGAACCTGGTAGAATAGAGCAGTCAACAGGAATTGACCGCGGGTCAAAAGCCACAAAACAACAGAACATTGCAAGAAAACAAACCACACGTGCATCCATCGTCAGTTGTACAGTAGTGACGAATAAAATGAAAATGAGCAATAAATAGTGTAACAAAGTGAGATATTAACAAGAATAATTAAGGATGAAGGCGTGAACGAAAAAAAATCTATCAAATCTATCTTTTTCTATCACAACGCAACGCAGAATTAAGAAATTAGTCAGCACTTTTTGCACTGACCTAGACATTAAGTTGGTGTTCACCCCGTTGAAAATCAGGAGATGGTTTGGGGTTAAGGATGCCATCCCAACGGATTTACGATCGCGAGTCATTTACAAGTTTTCATGTGGAGGCTGTAGTGCCTGTTATGTTGGTGAAACCAGCGGACATTTCGCCACTGGCATCCGTGAACATCTCTCCTCCGACAAACATTCCCACATCTTTAAACACCTGAGAAGTTCTGAAAGTTGTCGTTCCCTTCGTTCAAAAGATTGTTTTAAAATTCTCGACACTGCTTCCACAAGCTTCCAATTGAAAATCAAGGAAGCCATGCACATCCTTTGGGAGCAGCGGTCTTTAAATTCCCGGGTCAAACACCTTAATTTATCCCTTTCATACTAATTTACTTTCTTATTGAATTTGCGCCATATAAATAAATATCATTATTATTATTATTAAATATATTTAGAAGAAAGATAAGGGAAACAAAACTCGAACTATGTCTAGATGTCTTTATCTCATCTCTCCGTTAAGTTCTAATAGCCTTTTTTACGACTTAATTACCTATTAAATAATTATCGATATTTGCATATAAATTACAGTTTTAAACTACTCACTTGTCGCTTTGAAATATTTGAGTCTCTGAGAATGCTTTTCCGTTGTATGAAGCTCGAGATTTACAACAACAAAAAAAGCACACAAAATAAAATGATGTCTTTATTTGCTCTTGGTATAGCGAGTGGCAAGATGATTACAGTAGACGAAAATCGCAACTTTTAAAAAGATGATGGGGATCTCCGGATATACTTTTTTCGTTGTTTTGTTTGTTTTTCAATCTTAGTTTCTATACAAACACACTCCTGACCTGAACATCATTGTTAATGATTAATCAGTGTGTTTCTGTTTTTTTTCTATCGCAGTAGTCTTTTATGGCTGTTTTGTTTTGTTTTTGTTTTGTTTTTTTATTGTTGTCGGTCAACATAAAGGTTTAACTACTCGTCGACATACTCGGAATTTAACTGCCGATAAAAATATTTTCCTTTTCTTTCCTGGTGCGGTAGAGCTAATGTTTTTCTCAATACTGCGGTAA
>JAEMWC010000066.1:1047500-1090000 GCA_016490735.1 Pachyseris speciosa
CAAGGCAGCTGTTTAGTTTCTGATAGGAAGGAAAGAGAATGTGAAAGAAATGAGAATCATAACAGGTAACATATAACTATGAAATTATTAAGGGAAGTCCTTGTAACACAAAGGTATTTTTGGGTCAAAGCATCCCATGTTATATGAAGTTTATGCTCACTGACAAAAGCCGTCACCGTCCTTAATGTCCGTTTCCGCTATCCATTGTTTTTAATATTTTATATTTCATTCGTAAATAAGTCTTGTTGCATTTCACATCAGAAGGAGTTATTGTAATCGGTCTTATTGAACAGTTTCGTTTTTATCCTCACCAGACCCCAGTTGTTGAAAGAGCGGTTTACTCTTTCCATTGGATAAGTCGCTATCGAGCGGGTAAAATGTAATGCAACTGACAAATTTTATCCGCTGGATAGTTGCTCGGCATCCGTTGGATAAAGATACTTCACAAATTAATGTGATCAAGTAAGCTGAAGCCAATCAAAAGGCACTAAGGCCACAAGGTAGCGGGCATTACCCCTTAAATCTACCAAAGCAAAGATTGAGCCCAAGCATTAGCAGCCATGGACAGCTGTTTCGGCCTTGTTAGGCCTCATCAGCATGGCATAGCTAATACTCAGGCTCAAGTACCCACATATCAATAAAACAAGCAATGAAAACGTAAAGCTTGTGGGATGTGGCTGGAGTGACAAAGATACTTCACAAATTAATGTGATCAAGTAAGCTGAAGCCACTCAAAAGGCACTAAGGCCGCAAGGTAGCGGGCATTACCCTTAAATCTACCAAAGCAAAGATTGAGCCCAAGCATTAGCAGCCTTTACGTTTTCATTGCTTGTTTTATTGATATGTGGGTACCTGAGCCTGAGTATTAGCTATGCCATGCTGATGAGGCCTAACAAGGCCGAAACAGCTGTCCATGGCTGCTAATGCTTGGGCTCAATCTTTGCTTTGGTAGATTTAAGGGGTAATGCCCGCTACCTTGCGGCCTTAGTGCCTTTTGAGTAGCTTCAGCTTACTTGATCACATTAATTTGTGAAGTATCCTTGTCACTCCAGCCACATCCCACAAGCTTTACGTTTTCATTATCCGTTGGATAAAGTTATCTGCTCTCTGAACAACTGGGACCAGGTGATTTGATGGGGGACAGGGGGGTGGGGGGATGGGAGCCCGGAGGAATAGGGGGCGGAGAGGTTAGAGAGGCGGGAAAGGAAAGGGCGGGAAATGGGAGTTGTAGTTCTTCGGGAAGCAGGGGTGAAATGCAAAACGCCAATTTTTAGAAAGCAAGAACCCGATATTATATTTCACTTGCATTTAGCGTCTTCTGAGGAATCTAGCAAGCGAAAATTTGCGATTGGGCTGAAAAACAGACTTACTACCTTGGCACATGGAAGAATTCTTTTACATGTACTTAGATTTGCCAGTCGATCAAAAAACAAGAATATCAGAAATATGCCTGGGACGTTCGGCTACAAGTCTGTCATATGCTATTTCCGTATTTAAAATTGCATCGGTGATCCGATCCAACTGAAACGCCCGGATTGGTTGCAGGAAACGGGTATCTAGTCACTATCAGAAAACGAGACAATTCGGATCTACAAAGTACAACTTTTAAGACCTTTGTCACTGAAAACGGACGACAGATAAAAATCTGTTGTGAAAATGGACTGCAGTGGTAAAACTCTCAAATAAGGAAAACGAGTAAGTCAAACCTTCATCAACTGAGACCAAATGACAGTGTTAATCTTGGGCCAAATGTTTTTCTTCAAAAAACGAAATTTCTTCCCTGGCCTAACGGGAAACGTTTGGTGAGCAAACACTATCAAACATTGTTTGGTGACCAAACATTTTACCGTTTGGCCACCTTGTTTGGGCATGTTTGGTGGTGTTTGATGCTGTTTGATTGTGTTTGAACTCCATTAAACATTCGATCAAACAACTTCAAACATTTCTTTTGTTCCCATGTTTGTTTGGTGATGTTTGCATTCTCGACCCCAGGACTCTTCTCTTTTGCACATGTCTAACGGGTGTGACGGCGAAAAGAGCTCTAGGCAACTCTACACAAGCGTCTAGCTCTGATTGGTTATCCGTCGAAACAATGAAATTACTTCTGATTGGCCAACTCAGCGCGCAGGTTACTCTTGTGGGGCAAACTAGCTTCGAAAAATAGTTCACAAGTCAAGAGTCGTCAGCGCCGTACCGTTAAAAATGAATTTTGTGCGCCAACTGCGACATGAGTCCAGCGGTTTCCCTTGAGACACACCACAATAGGAGGGAAAAACAAAACGGAACATACGAACTCCTTCCCACAATCCCACAACACACCACCATGAACTAAAACAACTAATATTTAATTGAATAGAAAAAAGTAAACACGGCAAAAATTACTACTAAGAAATAAATAATTCTTATTCCTAAAACTAATTAATATTACAAACTAAGTTGAGTGTATAAAACTAATCTTACTTAAATAATTACCTAATCCTTAACTTAACCTAAACGATAATACTTTTTTTTCTAATTAATTAACACTAATATTTATAGCCAACAGTTCAGTTCCTCTCAGTTTCTTTAACTTCCTGTGAATGTCTTGTCCAACAAACCGAAACACTCTTCCCACACGTGCTCCACCAGCCTTACTCCCGTTCTCCCAAAAGATTACCTTTTTGGCAGTCAATGTCGCTTTTACCTCCTTGCTGTTCCTTCCCTTCTGCAGCTAGCTCTACAGTCAACGCGACTCCCCGTTTCTCTTAGTAAAACTTCTTCTTCTTCTTCTCTCTGTCCTCGGGCCCAACACCGCCTTTGACAAATGGGTTTTGTCCTTGAACCTTGGTCGGTGTTTGCTAATGACTTTTAGCAAGGAAAACGTGTTTTGTGCCCTTAGGCCGTTCAACTACTCTTCAAAATTCTTCTCTCTAAGTCACCTTCCTTTCCGTCGACCAACTGTTCCACTTCAACCAACAACCACGTTTTGCAGCTTACATTTATATATGAATACTAATTAGTTGCACAATTAACGCTAAACCTACAAACACCAACACTTAAGGACAATAATCTTAATCTTACGTTCTGATTATACAGTGCCCAAAACTACTCGGCACACTACGAAACTTAAATACATTTATATATGAATAATAAATGTTTAATAATTTAACCCTTTACATGCATACTTATTGAAAAATACGGTACCTTACAACATTCCTACATTTACAGCACTATACTAAATTAACACTAAAAGAACAATAAACTTACAAGCTTTTAAAATGAGGGACTAAGTTACAATACAGCTCTAATTACTAACTACACTACAATGTTGAACAAACACTAGATAATTAACACTAGGACCATACGAAATACTAAAACCGAAAAACTGAAACAAAAAGCTAAAAAACAAAAACAAATCTTCACACCAACGAAAAGCTTTTGCATGTTTATTTCTAAGGTTTATGTTTAACGAGGAAGAAGCGAATAATTATCCGAAACGCGCTAAGACGAGAGACTTGAAAACTAAATTTCGTTATGACTCCACTTTTTCTTTGAACCCTTGCCATTTTCTTTGTTCCCCAACGAATTCACCATGTTATTTTTCACGGCCAGCTATAAAAACTGAGCCCGCTGCAACAAAACGGTAACTGCCGACCACGAAACTCTCGATCAACCCCTCTCATGCTAGCTGGGCCAAACGAGGTAAAACTCTCGCCAACTCTTGTGGAAAATTTGAGCAGGTTCAAATTCGATGAGAGTTCTCGAGAGTCGACGAGAGTAGCCGAGAGCACACGAGAGTTCCAACTCTCGTCAACTCTCATCGATTCTCGCTCTCGTTTGGCCGGGGCTTTAGGGATACAAAGGACGAGAAGTTAAACTCCATCATGGTGGAAGTACAGCCTGTGGTTAAACGTAAAATAAGCTGGTGTCACCAACAAAAAGTCTCATAGTTTCGACTTTCAATCAGAACTTTCAAGGGTCGATTGTTTGCTAGCCACTGGTTAAGTGGAAGTCTTGTAAAAACTACTTCTGAATGTGTATTATGAATGTGAAAATAATAAACAACACTAATCTAAACAATGGACTAACTACCTAAACACTTCTGAACCCCATTTCAAGGAGATAACCAGTTAATTACATTTATGGTTAAAATTTGTTACTTTTATGGTGAGTCAGATTATTACATTTATGGTTAAAATTCCGGACATCCATGGCTAGTCATTTACTTCATTTATCGTTGATGTTTATTATACTTATGGTTGATTTTGTTACATTCATGGTTGTTATTACATTTACGGGTGATACAACGCCGTAGTACAAAATAATAATATATACTTACTGTTTGAGTTGGAGGGCCGGACGGGAAAATATTTGGCTCGAGGTCATGCCGTACCGAGCGCACCGATGTCCGTGCGCCATTATTATTATTATTATTATTATTATTATTATTATTATTATTATTATTATTATTATTATTATTATTATTATTATTATTATTTTTATTTTTATTTTTTTTTTGCAAAAAATCGACCAATTTTGCACAGAAAATTCATCTAATATGTTGTTTGTATTTGTTTCTGGTTGTAAAATCAAATCACATGGCTAGACGCGACGAAATCCTCCAAATTCATATCGCACGGGCCGTACGTGTTCCTAACAGGGCCGTATGGCTTTTCCCGGCCCTGCTCCCGCTAAGGCGTACGACCCTCACATGGGGATTTTCTCTATAGTTTCACAATGAAAGCGCGCATGGGGCCGCACGGGTCATATGGTAATAATAAATAACTTTAAGATTTCCTGGGAATTCTGGATCGGGCAAGCCGGTCCAGATAGAAAAAAGCTGGAACGGCTAAGAGTGCAATATTCCGGCTCTCTGAGATGCTTCAGAAAAAATAAAGGCCTCACTAATGTCACAGGCAAGTGCTTAATTGTTTTTATGAAAAAAAAAACCCTTCATTTCAAAGTAAGGAGTTTTATTCTTAACGATATCTTTTTCAGTTGATTCAAAAGCTTATGGAAAGCAGTGAGGTTTTTCGAACTTCATGAATAATTAAAACTAACGTCCCCCGAAGCTCGGCTTTGTGTCTATTAACAGCGCTAATGGCGAGTTATTGGGACCTGCTGTAACATCAGAAACACAATGTTTTAGAAGTCAGTGTTTAGTACACTGTAAGATTCTTAGTCCGCGAATTTCTGTCCTCTCATTGCTAAAACTGTTCAGTGTTAACTGGCAAATCAAATAACCAACCTGTTTAAACAGAGAGTTCGCGGCGACGTTTCGCCGAAGAAAGCTTTAATTTAAACAAGTTTGTCGTGTCTTTGGGGGTGAATAGCATTGCATTATATTTAGGGAAGTCAGCTTCCCGCTTGATAAACAGCTGCACTTTTATAACGCGACAGTAGCAGATCTTCGCAAACGCAAGCCAGTTTGGAATCCAGTTAACGCGAGAAAAACTCGGGAGAGTGTAATCCTGGGAGAAAAACACCTACTTTCAAGTTATTTCATGATTTGCCTACATCGTTCTTCCACTTTGATGAAAATAGAATTGACTTACCAAATCTTTCCTCACTGTCTGAACGAAAATAAAACCAGGCATCTGCTTCAGCCGTGCGTCACGTTCCTCTTTTGAGACGATACCCTCTTCACTGAGTTCGCACGTTCCACCGCGAGTTGCTGACACTTGGTAATTGTAAGAGACGCACTTTGAATTTTTCAGGCAGAAATGACCGCATTGTAGCATGCTCCGACAGGTATGGCGTTCAAGCTTTGGTCCTTTTGAGGCGTACCCGTAAAGTGTTATAAGGGCTCCGTTCACGGCAATGTTATTGGGTGGAAGGGGGTCTGCTTCCTGCTCGGAACAGCCACCACACAGCAGCATAAATATAATGAACGTTTTAACAATGTTGCGTGTATAGCTTGCGTTGTGCGCAATCATTCTGGCTTGATCAGTTGTTTCTGTGTTGACGCGGTGGAAAGAAGTGCGCATTCAACATCGAATGATATCACCTCATATACGACCGCTCTACAATGCAAATGAGGCTAATTGTACCCGCTACCAGCTTGAACAAACACTGCGTTTTTGTAAGAAAATTTGTGACATTTAGAATGTTAGTTAACTCTATGTGCACATCAGTCCTAACATCGGCCAAAGTATCACCGCTAATACAATGTACGTACAAAGTGAAAAATATCAAAACCACGGAGTTGAGAGACAAGTTAACTGTTTTACTTATACAGTAAATTGAAAGGGAAATCTATGCTCAAGCTGCTAGTTTCTTTCCAAAATAGAAAACAAATTTCAAAATTACCATTAAAATTGGACATTAGCGCGGGTTGTAGACATCTGTTATTTAGTTATTAGGCAAGTAAAATTTCAAAATCTTTGAACATTTAGACTTGACAATATAGTCATGAAGACTATATTGAGTTATTGGGACCTGCTGTAACATCAGAAACACAATGTTTTAGAAGTCAGTGTTTAGTACACTGTAAGATTCTTAGTCCGCGAATTTCTGTCCTCTCATTGCTAAAACTGTTCAGTGTTAACTGGCAAATCAAATAACCAACCTGTTTAAACAGAGAGTTCGCGGCGACGTTTCGCCGAAGAAAGCTTTAATTTAAACAAGTTTGTCGTGTCTTTGGGGGTGAATAGCATTGCATTATATTTAGGGAAGTCAGCTTCCCGCTTGATAAACAGCTGCACTTTTATAACGCGACAGTAGCAGATCTTCGCAAACGCAAGCCAGTTTGGAATCCAGTTAACGCGAGAAAAACTCGGGAGAGTGTAATCCTGGGAGAAAAACACCTACTTTCAAGTTATTTCATGATTTGCCTACATCGTTCTTCCACTTTGATGAAAATAGAATTGACTTACCAAATCTTTCCTCACTGTCTGAACGAAAATAAAACCAGGCATCTGCTTCAGCCGTGCGTCACGTTCCTCTTTTGAGACGATACCCTCTTCACTGAGTTCGCACGTTCCACCGCGAGTTGCTGACACTTGGTAATTGTAAGAGACGCACTTTGAATTTTTCAGGCAGAAATGACCGCATTGTAGCATGCTCCGACATGTATGGCGTTCAAGCGTTGGTACTTTTGAGGCGTACCCGTAAAGTGTTATAAGGGCTCCGTTCACGGCAATGTTATTGGGTGGAAGGGGGTCTGCTTCCTGCTCGGAACAGCCACCACACAGCAGCATAAATATAATGAACGTTTTAACAATGTTGCGTGTATAGCTTGCGTTGTGCGCAATCATTCTGGCTTGATCAGTTGTTTCTGTGTTGACGCGGTGGAAAGAAGTGCGCATTCAACATCGAATGATATCACCTCATATACGACCGCTCTACAATGCAAATGAGGCTAATTGTACCCGCTACCAGCTTGAACAAACACTGCGTTTTTGTAAGAAAATTTGTGACATTTAGAATGTTAATTAACTCTATGTGCACATCAGTCCTAACATCGGCCAAAGTATCACCGCTAATACAATGTACGTACAAAGTGAAAAATATCAAAACCACGGAGTTGAGAGACAAGTTAACTGTTTTACTTATACAGTAAATTGAAAGGGAAATCTATGCTCAAGCTGCTAGTTTCTTTCCAAAATAGAAAACAAATTTCAAAATTACCATTAAAATTGGACATTAGCGCGGGTTGTAGACATCTGTTATTTAGTTATTAGGCAAGTAAAATTTCAAAATCTTTGAACATTTAGACTTGACAATATAGTCATGAAGACACGGAAACGTAGTTCAAATTAATTTTCATTCCACTCATCTTTTTTTGTGAATGATATATGAAATGAATCACAACTGCGAGGATCATGCTTCATTTGATCATCTTTTTTTTTGTTGTTTGTTTTTGTTATTTGTTTTTGTTTGTTGTACTTTTTTTTCAAAGCCTAATTAGAGCCGAAGAATCCCATGTTTTAAAATATTTTCAGTCTTCAAAGTTGTTAAAACCTCACGTATATGACTAATTATAATTGCCGATATTTGCATATAAATTCCAGGAAAAGCTTACGGTACTAACCTCACGTATATGACTAATTGCCGATATATACCTCTTACTAACCGAGTTCGAGGTCCGTACTGTAAGTTACGGACCGAGTTTTTTCCCGTTTATTTATGGCCCAAGCGCGAAGCGCGCGGGCCATAAATTAATGGGAAAAAACGAGGATCCGTAACTTACAGTACGGACCGAGAAAACGAGGTCAGTAAGATATTTATTATATCTCTGAGGTTTATCCGGCGCGCGGGAAAGAAAACTAGTTGAAGTCAAGCGGGCCGTACTGTAGAATACGGCCCGCAAAATTGACCAATCACAGCGCGCGTACTAAGTGAGAGATATAATAAATGCATATAAGGGCTGTTTACATGGAGGGAGGGTGCCCCGACTAACCGAGTTCTCAAGCAGTTTAAGGCCTGGGTCAGGGGGCGTTTATTAGAGAAAACGGAGTTTTGTGATTTAACAGCCCAGGGGAATGACACTGAAACGAAATTCGGCACATGGGTAGTTCTCATCATCCTTAACATTTTGATGTGCAATAAACGTTATCTTAGATCACGTGGCGTGTCACGTGACCATTTCTTTGAAATCATCACTTATTTGAGGAGTAGGTGACTTTTGTAGGATATAATATCGAATAAAAACGCTTTTCTTATGCGTATTAATTATTTCCAGCGTCTCACGTTTGGAGCGACCGTCCAACGTTCTCAACAAAAAAGTTGTGAGGGCAAAGGTCATTTTTCTTCCCAGAATTCAACCTTTAGCTGTTGATAATTTAAAAACTAAAACTCGTGAGCAATCACTCCAAGCGTAGAAAGTTAGATATGTTGGATTTATATTAAAAACGCTTTTTTCTTTATCTGTAAACTTAAAATCCGCCACCGCATCGCCGATTTAAGACTTTTTCAAATTTTGATCACGTGGCTGATCACGTGATCAAATTTATACATTAAGGCAAACAAGGACAACAAGATTTATCTTCAGGGAAAGTTTCATCCAGTTCTAGGCAATCTGGAAGAAGATATTGGCGATCAACCATATTTATGAACATATTTCTAAACCCAGGCCTTAAACTGCTTGAGTTACCCGGCTAGGAGGGTTTACATGGAACTCACCGCCTTTACATGCAACTCACCTAGGCGGGATAGTCAGTGGGCTATTTTTAGCAAACAAGATGGCTGACGAAGGAATCTTTTTTAACGTTAAGTTCAATCAGTTTGTTGATCGCTCATTCCGTTAGCGGCCACTTTTTAGTGTGTAGGGTCGTTATTTTGCGCTCTGGTAATTGATCGTTGTCACCAGGGGCAGTTAACTTTAAAAGTTGACCTAAAATTTATCGCTGCTTTCACGGTCTTCTCACCTCGGCTAGCCGGGATGACCCGGCGCGAACCGTTTACATGGCAAAAAGCTAGCCCGCCTAGAAGGGTGCGCCGGGCAAGTAGACAGGGTGCCCCGGGAAGGCGGGCTACCCTGTCTAGCTTGTAAACGCCTCAATGCGTTTTCTAAAGAAACGTATGAAAAGTTGGCCCTCCCAGAGTAGCTCGGTTAGCCGGGTAACTCGGTTACCCGGCTACAAAGGGTCAATAGAATGACAAGGACATGTAGCGGGTGTCTGTAAAACGAAGACCGGATCCCTGCGGATGGCGGATGCGGATGTTCGATGGCAAAAAAATATATAAAAATAATAAAATAATAAGACAAGAAATACAACTTAAAAAGCGGCTAAATCTAAAGTGATTTAAAGATATTATTTGCCGTCTTGTCTCAGGATCGAAGCTTTTTCTTGATCTAAGATCTGAACACAGCGCGGGAATTAAGTTTTATTTTCAGTCAGCTGTTGGTCGAAAGAAAGCGGCTAAGATCTTTAAAAGGAGATTTAGAGCCATCACCCCAATGGATTGCAGCAGCTTTTTGTGATTATGCGTAATGGTGTTGTGTCTTTAATTGCATAGAAACGGGAACGATGACTGAAAGTACAGCTTGTTGTTTTACACGAAATGTTGTAATAATCGTCGTCGCTTCGTCGGCACTTCAACAACAACAACAAAAAAACTGTCAATACGAGACTGATTTCTCGATGTCCTAATAAACGCAAAGATGACATGTCAGCGTTGAAGAAAATTTACTGTTTTTTTTTTTCCTGTAGCAGGCGCTGTAAACGCGTCGTTGGACAGGATACAAATTTTTTAGAATTTCGCCGTTCAAATGAGGGTCTGAATGGGGTTTAGTGTTAAGTGTTATTTGCCCATAATTTTTAGTGTTTCTGTTAAATTGGCCACTTTTTAAATGTTTACTGTTTCTGGTGAAAATACTATTAAGTGTTTGGAAGGTTTTTCGTGAAAACCCCATAGTGTTTTAGCATTGTCAACTCTTTTCTGCTCTAGGAAAATTGGTAATAAAACCACTCTTGAAGTTTGAGCCTGTGCTTAAAAGGGGCTGTAAAAGCTTGGTAGACTCTTTTTTTCGACCCATGCCCATCACTATTCTGGGAAACCTGGGGAGTACTGGGGACCAATCTCGAATCAAGTGCAGCGATCCGTTGGTCAGCATCGAGGGCGAAGTCGATCCAAGGTACATTGTGTCTTAAATCAAATTATCATGTAGTGTTCTAATAGGTAGAGCAATTGTATCCTATCTTAATAATTGAAAATATATTCTGTTATTACATTAATTAGAGTGAATTACAAGGATTTCTCTCCCTGAAAAAAAATTCTTTCTTATGTGAATATAACGACAAAAATGAAGTCGACAATTTTCGGATTTGTTCTTGGAATATCTTCGGTAGTCCTCTGACATCTTCGGTAGTCTTCGGACATCTTCGTCAGTCTTAGGTAGTCTTCGGAAATCTTGAAATAATCGAGAATTGTTGGAAAATGGCGAAAAACTCGGTGATATACTAAACATAGTATATTGGCCATTTTGGGGCCCATTTTGTTTCTTTCCGGGAAAAAAAAATTACTGTTACAGTGACTTTTTTACTGTCAGTGTTAAAATGCCTAAAATTTAACTGTTTCATGTTACAGAGCCAAAAATTAAGTGTTAGGTGTTACCGAGTTACCCCCATTCAGACCCTCTTTTAATGGTGAATTTCCGGTCGCTCGATCGATGAAAGGGAGCTTACATAACTACGACGGCAACGGCAACGAAAACGCCACACAAAATGGGCTTAATGAGCAAAAACAATCGCTCTGCACGTGCGTTTTTAACATTTTGGTACATTTCTTTGTTATCATCTGCAAAGCGACCACGTGAAATGACTAGAACGTGACCGCATGACAGCATTTTTTTCTTTCTTTTTCTTTACTTTAACACCGTTCACAGTAATTCAGACCCTGGACAATCTGCCAGCATTTTTTTAAGTTAAGGAAGTTGGAATAATCGTGAAAGAGTTTCAAAACGGGAAGTTTCATTTTTGAAATGACGTTTTCGTTGCCGTCGTCGCCGTCGTTGCGTAAACTCCCTGAAGACGAATAGACGTGCACTTTTCCCTATGTTATCGTGCATTCTTACATGACTATTTCATAGTAATACAAGAACAACATTAAAGAAGAAAGGAAATGAGGGAAAAACACAAATTAGCGAGCTTGTGTGCTACAAAAGGTACAAACATCTGATTGTGGAATGAATTAATTCTGTATCGAAGGAGATGAAATCCCTGGAGAGAACGCAAAAGTCACGCGTCTTTTACTAAGTAATGTATCAGGCAATTCCCCCAGCAGCTCGGCGTATTTTCTTTAGCTCATCAATTCAGCTTTTATTTGGTAAACTCAAAATAAAATTTAAAAAAATCCTGACAGCATAATTTAGCGTTGTTTGCAAAACACACTTAAATATTTTTTAGTTGCTATAACAATTTTAAAGTTGTTTGGCCGAGCCGCTGAGGGAGCCGGTGAGGGTCATTTGTCTTAAATTCAAATTTGATCACGGCCGTTATGATCGACCACCTCGGTCGATATCCTCTGACGATGGCGATGTGGCGGCCGATGTGAACTTTAGGTCGTTATGAGCAAGCTGCTAAAAAGTTTTTTGGCATCGATCTTCGAAAATTATCTGGTCTTCATTTGCCCGAGGCTTGATGGCGAGAGACGCGTGGAAGTGGGAGAGAATGAACAAAACCCAGAAGGCGTTCAGCTACGGCGGCCGTTGTAATTGCATACCTTGGGTTTCAGCGGCAAGAGACTCAAAACGCCATAAAAACGCAAAAGACCACACTAAGAGCATAAGATCAGTGATCTTTATTCATCTGGCTTACATTATATCTACATCTGGGATTAAGAGGTTCAAAATTCGGCCATGATAAGCCTTATGTTTGGAGGGAACCACATAATATTTTTATTTTCATTTCTAAACAGCACTTGATTTCTTGAGCTGCTCTTATCGCAACCATAATTTTCTCTGAGTAACCTTTTCCCAACTCAGTTTACGCTCGCCGGTACATTTTTATACACGTTCGCTTGCCAGGAAATAACATAATAATGTTCGGTGCATTGCACTTTCACAAAACAAAAATGCGTATTAAAAATATTTTTCAGTGCCTCAAGCCACAGAAGACAAAACACCTCACAATGGACTCTTGCCAGCGCGAGAGCACGCTTTCTGATTCTAGAAAAATCGAAAATGGTTTTTGGGTTCCCAGAAGGCCTTTTTGTTTACGTACGAGCAAAGCGCGTGTTTTGAGAGTTGCCATAGAGAGTGATTACCAAACACTAATACATCTGTGGTAATACTGTTCAGTTCCGCTCACTAAGCAGCCTGCTCACTAAGTAAGTTGCCAGTCGCGTCGCGTTTCCTGCGCGAAGCGAATCGTGTCGCCCGCCTCGCGATTCGCGACGCGCGAGAGTCACTGAAGCGAAAATGATTAATTTCGGATGACTTTCGCGAAGCGTGTTACAAATGCAGCTATTGTTCAAATACACACAGCGTTATTGAGGTGTCCATGAATCGAAATGGCGCAGTCCTCTTGTAAACAAAACGACGAATTGTCTAATTTGTTAGCAAGTTCGCCACAAACAAATGGCTAGTGTTTTCAGGTGTTTTGCATAAAACCGCAATTCTGGCTACGTAACTTGAAACCTTCTACTATAAAACATGACTGGTAAATTCATGCGTTAAATCATCACACGCTTCTGAGAAGACGAGTAAAACCCCTAAACAGAACGGAGTTTATTTCATTTCCTTCTTTTTGCATGCCTATCGAAAATGGCAAAGTCTTCATGTAAACGATACGAAAATATTTTGATAATATTTTTGTGTTTGGCGGGTTGGCTTACATGTTAAATTTACATAACTTCAAAACAACAGACGCGTGATGTAATGCTTGCGACCTTTGAACTACGGGAATTTTTTTTTTTTTTTTTAGCGCTTGCGCCGAAACGCCGGAAGTGAGCTTTGTGGATGAAACGCGACGACAAAGAATAATAAAACGAAGAACGAGGCCCAGATCTGGACTCGGCCTTCCGGTGGAAGTCGGCCGAGTAATATAATAATTTAGCCACTATGGAATAATTCAAGAATGCTAAGCTGAATAGACCTTTTTAGCTTGTATATTTTGTTTTCCCAATGTAGACCATTTGATGTTACCCTAGAGAACTGTTTCTTTGAGATTTCGACTTGTTCACGTGCATATGTACGCATTATTTATGTAAAGACAAAAGGCAAATCCCCTTGCGAAGATCAAATGGTTTACATTGGGAAAATAAAATCTACAAGCTAAAAAGGTCTATTACAACAAACAAAACAATAAAAAATAACTGATCAATGTTAGTGGAGGTAATAGTGAACATCAAACAACGACAACGGTAAAATTAGTTAAATCAATTGTAAAAAAAAGTTGTTTTCTGTGATGACAACTTATTTTTACAGTATTTCACTCTAGCTAAGCATATAGCCAGAAAAGTTAAAAACATCCTAAGATTTCTCTGATGCAAAACATGAATAGCTTAGGTTGGCTTCGAAATATATTTTAATAAGCCAAATGCATTTTTTCACTGCTTCATCAAATAAAACAAACTTATTTTCTAATAAGAGGCATTTATTTATAAATTTTTTTCCATGAACCTATCGACTCAACTAAGTAATCGACAAACTTGCTCGGTACTATCACAAGTTTCTGTTTCTGTTTTTTGAGTTTGTGTCTGTTGAAACAAACTGAAATAAAAGAGGTCAAATATGATTCCAGGTTCAATTCAGGACTCATCACTAACTTAAGCTACACCTCCAGGTAAAAGGAATGGAAAAAGCTACGATCAGTAATTAAACAATTCAAGCTTGTCATAAATCGATCAGCTGTCAGGCATATGGTTAAAACATTTTGCTATCAGAAGGTGCATGCAGGCTAATTGCTAATAAATAGACCAGAGTTGTCATCGCAGATGCTTAGTCGTTGTCCTACTTCGAATGACGATTGCCAAAAATTTAGGCTGCTATAATGAAAAGGTATGGTGAGACTGGCTCACTTTGTCTCACCCCTCTTTGAGCCTCAAAGTACGATATCCCAGTCGCGCTAGTGGTTTGGAGAAAGGGAAGACTTTGCCATCGGAAGCTTGTAACGCGCATTGGATAGGGGGGAGGGGGGGTGCTCCCTTATATGGGGTATACAGCTGTATCGGGGATGGTTGCCCTAGGGAAGTCAAAAAGCGTACGCGGCACTCCCGAAAGGTAGTCGGGGACATGTTGACATCGAATATTCTTTTGAAACGTTCAGAACTGGCGATGCCGCGACCATACAGTGAAGATCTGCGACAGCGTACAATATGGAGAAAGAGTTTTAAGGATACAGTGTAAACGAAGTACAATAGCAGCTGCTCTGTGCATGACACCAAAAACTTTCCAGTGCTATATGTGTTGGGGAAGTAAACGCACTAAATTTCCGACGACCAATAAATAGTTTCAGTTTATTACGCATCCGCACGTGGAATTTGTAATCGTGGAAGCAGTCTGCAACGTCCAGGTGGAACGCTTGCAGAGATCGCACACGAAATTCAGGAACAGACAGGATCAGAACGTGGTATTTCTAGCGTTTTGCTATCATGATATTTGAATCGGAATCGTTCCAGCCGAAAAAAGGTTTGAAAAAGATTTATTGGTAGTCCGTTAATTACAATTTTCCGACTGACAAAGTTAATCAGTTCAACGGATGTTTTCATTAATTTAAGAATATTTTGTTCTTGTTTACTGCTCTGTCGTGAATACAGTCATATCGGTACAACAGCAGAAGTGAAGCTTCTGGCGCAGAATTAGGGACCACGTATAACCTTCTTTTGTTATGTTCTTTTAGAACGCGCAAACTTGCATTCACACGATCTCCTTCCATCGTGCTGAAACACTGTAAAATCCTGGGCCTACCCCTACCCATCATGCCTTTAGACATTGTCGCGTATGCTTTTCTCTTCAGTTTGGACAACCATTTCCGAAACAGCTATATAGGTATGTGCAGCCCCAAAGGGTACAGTTTTTTAAGTGTTTTGGTCTGAAATAGGGTATCGATTTTGACCATTTTAGTCTTGAATTGGAATTAGAAGAAACTACGTGTACTTCTTCATTGATTAGGCGATAATGAACGTAAACGAAGTTTCAAAATCAGGATGAAAACGTTTAGAACGCACAAGCTTTCGATTCCACCACGGAATCTTTATTAAGTGATGGTGACAGGATCAAGTGACTCGTTCTTTAACAATAAATTTCAATTGTTTGATCGATCTGTACTGTAATTTCACTAAACGGATGTACCTCAACACGACAGTAGAAATTCTGCGCGCAAATTCGCTTTTAGCTACAATCTTAAGCCCTGGTCAAACGGCGCATGATAGTCGATGATAGTTGATTCTCTCCAAACTATCATCAACTATCACCAACTATCATTCACATGGTCAAACGGCGCATGATAGTCGATGATAGTTGATGATAGTTCACCGGCAGTCGCGCGAGCAAAGGTCACGCGAGCAGCTAGTTCCAGGCTCTTTCCGCGTAAAATGTGAGCACTAAAATGGCTTCGCGAGAGACAAACTTGTAGAAGTATGAATTTATCGCGACGAAAGAGGGCGGCAGCTTGCTTAATAGTAATCGATTTGTTGGAGGGATGTACGGAGGATGAATCTGGAGAGCGTTGGTGGAGGAGAGGACGGACAAGGGAATGGATAAAAAGGAGATATCTTCTCTATGTTATCTTGGTCTTCAATATTTTCGTTGTCATGATTATCATCTTGGATATAAACACGTATTTCTGAAGCTGCAGCTGAGCCTCGCGAGGAACTTTTAGCGGCCATTTTAAACGAGCCCGCCGATTTTCGGGGAAAACAGCTGACCAAAAACTAAAAACTATCATGAACTATCATACGCGTGGTCAAACGAGAAAAACTATCATCGACTATCATGAAGAATTTGAACAAGCTCAAAATGAATGATAGTTGATGATAGTCGATGATAGTGCATGATAGTTGGTGGTCAAACGGAAGCGCGCGCTTCAACTATCATCGACTATCATCAACTATCATCGACTATCATGCGCCGTTTGACCAGGGCTTTAGACATATCCAACGACGACGGCGAAGGTCACAAAACAATAGGCTTAATTACGATAAAAATCTCTCTGCACGCGCGTTTTACGCCGTCCTCAGCAAAACAACAACGTGAAATGACCAAATTTTAGGTTCTGCGGAGAACGTGAGCGTATGACGGTGAACTCTTCTTTCTTTTTTCCCAACTTCAATGCCGTTTTTGCAAATTTAGCTCCAGGATAGTTCGCCCACATTTTACAAGTTAAAGAAGTTGGAATAATAGCAAAAGAGTTACGATAACGAGAAGTTATATTTTCAATTGACGTTTTCGTTGCCGTCGTCGTTGCTTAAAGGGGCAGTGTCACGCTATTTTACCATCACTTTAAAAAGCTTAAACTGCCTATGCATCAGTGGAAACCTTAAAATAATGGTCTAGTTTTGTTGCCAAAGACTGTAGTACTGCATTGACATCATAAACTTCTGTATTCCATGTAAGATGACGAGGATGGAAATGGATTGAAATTTGAAAAAACTTGCCAGTTTTTTCAAAATTTCAAGCTATGCATTGAAAAATCACCAAAAAAATAATGATGGTTAGCTCTTCCTGCTAAAATTTCATTGTAATTCATCTTGCTGATTCTGTAGGAACATTTTTTGCACGATAACAGGTAAAAGACAGTAATTTTGGCAGAATTGAACCAAAAAAAGCAAAAATCTCGGTGACAGTGCTCCTTTAAGCTCTCTAATAATAGGGGGAGGGGGTGAGGAAAAGGAAGTGTAATTAGTAATATTATTGTTGAGCCACATATGCTGGAGAAGGATGATGGACGCCGAGAGGCCAGTTTTGTTAAGTAGTTTTGTCTACGATTGTGGCTTCCACGCTCATCTCTCTTCTGGGCACCAGGAGGCAAGAGATCTAGAGACATTGAGGTCAACAGTGTAGAAGGATTACAGCAGGTCCAGTATATCTTGGGCTTTAATTTCTCTGCAGAGATCGACGGGAAGAGTCCATTTAATGCCCTTTTCCCCTCATGGGGAAAGGCTACTGATGATGATGGAAATGACGACGGCGACAACGACAACGACGACGAGAACTCTTAGGAACGTTACGTTAGGAACGTTACGTTATTGTCCGTACGAAAGTTGCAAATACTGTCTAAATTTCCTGGAGCATCCTTTTTATTTTCTAATCAAACTATTACCCGAATCTTTGAGGTGAGAGGGGCGAGACATTGTACTGAAGCAGTTGGCTTCTCTTGTGAACTGATGCCTATTCCGGCGCGAAATCAAATAGTAAGAATCCCACCCGGCACTCGTTACACTGTCCCCAGCCTCGTCCGCATTCTACTGTGATTTCGGGGCTAGCACGCGATCCGTTTAGTAGCCTGGTAAGACCCAACAGACGAGCTTCTTTACAGCCTACCTCCGCATGCAAGTCGGTCCGATCTTACTAAGTTAACACAAACTTAACGGTAACCAATAGAGCTTTTCCGCATTCCACATCAGTGCGTACGAACAATTGGTTGGGTGGACATTTTCATACATTTGCTGTATTTTTGTCCACCCCGACCTCGACTCGGCGTCATTGTTTGTTGGAATGCGGGAAAGGTCTATTATCAGAATGGTGGAAGAGGAATGCAGATATCACCCGATATAGAAAATGGGGACAAGACAATAAAGCCGGGAAGAGAAATAAAAGTTTCCATCTCTACGCACCAGTAGCTTCACCTCCCATTCTTTGCAGGTGCAAAGCACTAGGTTGCCCCTAGAGGACGTTACTGATGAGAAATTCATTCCACGGTAAATATATCTTCCTAGGACTTCGTTACGGTATAACGTTGTAGACCATGTGATGCATGCAATTGTTTTCTACTATATGCATGCTCGAACACCAACTACCCTTCCTTCGTTAAGTTGAGCCTCCAGGGGGGCAGTTTCCACTATCACCGATCTTATGCTTGGATTAGGTAACAACAGACGAACTCTAAGCCCACTTTTGATCTTTGCCACGCGCGCTACCACAATTTCAAGTTTTATTGTGTCCAAGAGATGTGCAGCAAGACTCATTTCGTCCCTCGTGTTGGCACCCCACAGTTCTCCTTTTCATTGCAAGGACACAGTGAAAAGACCAACAACTGTTAGCGAAAATAATTTATTGGGTAACGATATTTACATTGTTTTTTATCCTGAGCTAGTAATGTAGCATTTGAAAAAAGATACCACGATTCACTCGTTTTCCTATCTGATTAAGCGCCGAACCATTTCTTTTTGCTCCATTTTCTTCTTTGAATTTGCTAAAATACACGAAGACTTCCCATTAATTAGAGAAAAATATATTTTTCCATAGTGATTAAACGATAACCTAATATTTACACTTTCAATCTGAAACACCAAATTACTTATAAAGCTCAGCAACCGTTAAACTCTTTCCCGGTACTGATTTATCGGAATATAAACAGCTAATCCCCCTAAGATTGATTGCCTTGTTACTTCAAGTTCAAGGCAAGACTATGGCTTATTTGCACTGAATACTGATACACGTACGTCAGCAACGGTTGCCTTTTTGGCGATGTAGTGCATGGTTGAAATCTCAATCCTAGTCAACAAGGAATGGAGCGCGGGTTGGAGCAGGGGAAGGGAGGGAGGGGGGGTGGAAGGGGTAGTCGGGTAAGGGGAGGTAATAAGGGCCTTCAGGTTGACGAGAGTACGAGTACGACTTTTCAACTTTAGATATCACCTGCCTCATCAGTCATGTTTCTACAATTTTCTTACCCTGCTGGTAAGCAACAGGGAAGAGTGAGGGTTCTCGGAAGGCCACTCGATCTCTTACTCGTACACAAATCCAAAGGTCCCCATAAGAACTTGCACTGCCGCTGAATATTTGTATTTCATAATATTCAAACCACGTCGATGTTCACGCGGCTTGACGTTTTTATATCAACAAGGGTTTTTTGTTTGGGGAGTATTTCGATTTTTTATAAACGATCTTTTTTTACTACAGACAAATGCAAGAACACAACTGTAAACAGCAACAGCAACAACAGAACAAAACAAACAAAATAATAAAAAAAAATTGTTAAAAAAGGTTTATGCCAATTTGTAATCATTTTCAGAGTAAGATCAGTTCATCCCAAAACAAATTCCCAGGAGGGAAAAAGCAGCACATCAATTATACGTTACCAGTAAAATCAAATTAGCACCAGGGAACAAATTAACAGGTGTAACACCCTTGATTCCTTTCAAAAAGGAATCTATAACCGAACAGTTTCCTTGAGCTACCAGCACTAGGACCAAAACTAAACAACCAACACTTATGCAGTGGAAGTGGTGGGGTGATCTGGAATTAACATTACTTTCCTTTACTGACCAGGTGACTTCACTACGCTGTCAATCTTACAAATACAAGTATAATTTATGCTTCTACTATGAATTGCTCGTTAAAGCACCTCAAGTACGTTTGGTATGGACGCTGGGGGAGAGGGCGCTGATTCGGAGAGAACGGAGAGTGTTCAGTTTTGCTTCGACAGATGATGTCCTTGTGTGCTATCATTCTTGAAATACACTTCTCACTGTGTTTCTACAGCGAATTGTTCGTTAAAGCACCTCAAGTTCTTTGAAAGATCTGTTTTGCTGGCGCTGTTTGACAGACGAGCCGCGTCGGTTCTCCGCTCTCTTTATGATTTCGATCAACTTGGGTTGAATAATTCCAAGGAGTGGTCGGCCACTGGGATCCCCGCACCAACACTGCTCCATCAAACTCCAACATTCCTCGTCAAAGTTTGCCAAGCGCTCAGGACGCACACCGCGACGAACAGCCGACCACAGGTGGTCCTTACTGGCACACTGCTCAAACGCTAACGGAAGCCGTACAGTCCCAGCGCAGATATACCAGAAGAGAATGCCAAAAGCGTACACATCCACGCTGTTATCGTACCTCCCAGAAAACAGCTCTGGCGCCATGTGAATGGGAGTACCCACAATAGAGCCAGACATCATGGCCTCGGGTTTACAGAATCCCAGATCGGTGATCCTTCCACGGTTCCTGCCATCCAACTGAAAATGAAGAACAGATTGTTTGGTTAAGAGAATTGTCACCATTACATACCTTTTACCACACCCGGAGCAGGTGTTGGTGCAGTGGTGAGAGCACTCGCCTTCCACCAATGAGTCCTAGGTTCGATTACCGGACTCTGCGTCACAAGTGGGCTGAGTTTGTTGGTCTCTACTCTGCTACGAGAGGTTTTTCTCCGGGTACTCCGGTTTTCCCCTCTCAACAAAAACCAACATTTCATTTCGTTTCGTTTCCTTTCATTTCGTCTCCCCAATTAGTAGAGCATCTGTGCTCGGCTAGAAAGGTTTGAAGACTTAAATAAAGTGATTACCAACAAACCCAATTGTTATATAGCTGGCTACAGCGCGCCCATTCGTTGGCTAGTTCATGGTCACATGACATCTAACAATGAAACTGTTTCCCGCCAAATGCCACGAGCGGGCAACATTGCGAAAACTATGACGTCAAATGGCAAACAGTTCCCCGTTACCCGCGAAATGTTGACCCCTGTTGCACGTGATCAGAGAATGCAGTTGAAGGTGGCCTGATGTTGTCGCTGGAATCTCAGCGCGTTTTTCTAACTTTGCTTTTGTTTTGTTTTCCACTGGTTTGACCCATTTGTTTTATTATAACAAATCGCTTAATGACTGGTCCCTAGGGAAACAGTGAATTTTGTTTCCCTCGAATCTCAACGTTTCCCGAGACGAAACAAAATTCACTGTTCCCCTCGGGAGAAGTCATTAAGTGTTAAATGTTGTACAATAAACTCCTACGCCCAAGGCTCACACGCTACTGATAAAAGTTCCCCATCCCTCCCCTCCTGCCACCCCACCACTTGCCACCCTCCACAAGAACTGAAAAAAAAAATTGGGCTAAATAAATAGTTTCTTTTTCATTGATGGGAATTACATCAATAGTAACTTAGCCTAATGTCTTACTGACCTCATACACCTCTAAAGTCAAGTCGTTCTTTTATTTTGTTTGCTTGTTGCTGTTGTTGTTGTTGTTGTTGTTTTGGCATGTCCACCCCCATCCCCACCCCAACCATTTTTTCTCCAAATAAAAGTGTTATGCACCTGTCAACGGCTTCCCCGTGGGTTCAACCCCTAGGCTAACCAGGGGGATTGTAAAATCAGTCAAGCAAACTTGAAGAATTTCCCTGGGGGGTCAGGGAATCTTGCAAGACGAAGTCCCCAAGGTGAGGTATCTCCAGAAAATCCCTGATATCCTTTACAAACTTGTGAATTCCCCACCCCCTAATCTTTAATCGTAAAACAACGTCGAGAATTTCCCCTACCGTTGGGCAAAGAATCCCATCCATCTCCTTGTATTCCCCCAAATATCTCCCTGGTTGGCCAGTGGGTCGACCCCCAGGGGAGTCCAATGATACACTGTACATGCATTATGGCTAAATTGAATGCAGTTAATCTTTAACCATTAAAAGAATATGCAAACAACAATAAAGACATTTCTGTGACCTTGGAGAAAGCAAAAAAACAATAATAATAACAATAATAATAATAATAATAATAATAATTATTATTATTATTATTATTATTATTATTATAATAAATAATAATTTGGACCTTGATGCAAGGACTGTGCTTTTTAAGTCATTGTTGTATAAATCACTTAATTGTTTCTACATATATTTGGGAATGAAAATAATGACATGTACATGTAATTACATAATATATAATTTGCAGGTAGTAGTTAAAGTACCCGGTACACAAGAGTACAAAGAACTAAACAAATTTGTACAGTGTATGAGAGTGTTCAAAGCTTGAGGCATACTCCAAGCCTCCTCAGTCCATATACATTGTAGGGAAAACCTAATCCTTTGTTCTTCAATTAAATGGCCACAAGACCTCTGACACGGTTTTTCCCTGTATGGCTAGTGAATAACATACATGTAGGAGTTTTCACTGTCTTCTGGCACCACTTTCAAAATGAGTGTTTCGTCAAAGGATGTCTTTCAAAATATTGTGGTGAGGTACCACAGTGAGGTGACCCAGCTTTTATTATTTTTAAAAAGCCATCCCAACTGGATTTTTACCCATCAGTTCCACCATATTTGATTTCATGACACATTCTTGTCATCCACAGACAAGCAAGCATAACTATCTTGTGATAACAAAATGTCAGTGTACTTACAAGGACATTCTTCAGCTTAATGTCTCTGTGCACCAATCCTTGACTGTGGAGAAACCGGATGCCTTCCACCACATCAAGAGCAACCACCAGCCTTCCTCTGTAGTTCAGCCCAGTCTTGATCCCCTGGTAGAGATCCCGTTGTAACCTGTCCATGACTAGGAGAACAGCAGGGGAGCTACCTCCACCATAACTGTAGTCAATGACTGATCCCAACAGAGATACAATATGGCTGTGTTTTGGAAGAGACCTGAAGGGGATGGAAGAAAGACACAATTAATTTTACTTCCTGTGAATAACTCTTATTTACACTTGGCAGTATTGGCAGTACAAAGGCTAGTGGGGCCGAGCAAGTAAATGAAACAAAAAATTCAAATAAACATATAACAGGTTAAGAAACCCAACTGGCAGGAGTCAGACCAGTTGGCTATTTACAAGCGTGGCCAAGCTAGAGTACAAACCCGGGGCCTTGGAATTTCAAGTCCAGTGCTCTAACCACTCAGCCACCCTGCCTCCTCCTCCTCCTTACTGTGCATCATAGATCTCAATGACCACGTATTCCAGAAAGAATGCAGAATGGAGGAGGAGTGGGGTGGGATGAAACCTTCTTCAGTCTACTCCTGGGAAGTGGACTACATGCATGCACTCTGTGATATGAAAGACCGTTTCACAAGCTATACCCGGCATACGATGGGAATCATTTTTCTTGCTTTTAACTTAGTAAGGTTGAATAGCGTACTAACAGAATAAACACATTGTCTATCTCTAGGCATACAAACATAAAAAGCAGCAGTCAGTGTGTTACCAAAAGAATAGTTTGTATTGCCAGTGCAAGGATCAGTGTGTTATCATTAAGTTAAATCAAATAAATCAGTGAATAATGCTAATCAGTGACAATTATGCACAGTGCAGAATTCAGTGTCTATAAATTCTTAGTACAGTTATCATGTGTACTAAGGGAAAAAAAATGAAAAACTGTAAGTTCTTAGTACAGCTATCATGTGTACTAAGAAAAAAAATGAAAAACTGCTCCCACAACGCGCACCATATGTCATGAGCACACCTACATGTATGTCTTGTAATTTTCAAAGTCAAGAAGGACACTCAGATACATGTAATTATACAGTTATAATACTGCCAAACAATATCAGCAAAACAAGCAGTTCAACAGAAACAAAGCAGACCAAAATGCAATACCATCCAAAACTCAACAACACTGAAGACCCCGGCCGTTAACAAAATACCAGGACGGTTATCACTGTAATGTACCTATATAAAGATGAATACTACCATCACAGGCTCTACGTAGTTCGGTTCACCTTGTGTAGAAAAATTCCAGTGCCAAATCATTCCAGTGTTTGTCATCAGGAGGAACAACAGATTTGATGGCACAGGGATGGTGTCCAGCCCACCTGTCACAGGAATACACAACTCCATACTGTCCTCTGCCAACCTCTCGACCCATCTGCGGCATTCCATAAACCACCACATCCCTCAGTGAAGTGCTCTCCAGAGCAAGCCTTGCAATCTTGGGAGCATGACATTTGCGCACCCTCATTCGTTTCTCCTCAGTTCTTTCCAGTCGACCACAGTGGTGAGCTTCAAGCATTCTCAACGAGGCAGCAAAGGCCTCATGGGATCTCTGAAGTCGCAGTCTGAACTGCGAACATATATGCCTGGCTAATCGAGTTTCACTCAGACTAACCAGCATATCTTGTGCTACTTTCCGCTTCCAAGTGCCATCTACTTTAGGGGGGGCTTGACCAGGCAGAGTTTGGAGAGCTTGCTTCATCTTCTCCCACAAGAGGCGAGCTAATGATGAACTCGCTCGCACTGTAACCTCTATTTGGTAAGCCGAGTCCAGAACCTACAAGTTGAATGTACAAAAAGTAAATGTAAATTCAACTGGTACTGGTTGTGAATAATGATAGTTACATGTAACTCAATGGTGGTGAATATTCCTGATGTAACCATTAGCAAGGCTAAACTGTGTTGAAAAAGTTATTGCATCAACTGTGCAAGCAGAAAACCAGACAATGATGATGACGATTATTGTTACTGAACTGTTATTAATATTAATTTGTGACTTTAAAAGGTACTAAACAAGAAAAATGGTACATCAGGGCTGTGCTCTAGCAGCGCCCAGTGGCCCCTGGCGACTTACATGTTGTACCTTTGCCTTTGGGCGACAAGGAAATTTTAGTTTTTGCACAAAATTGCTATGCTGGGCACCCTGCATTTCAAAGGTTCAGAGTTTTGGGCTCTCAAATAGCAGGCTTCCCATGCCTGTTGCCTTTGATCATCTTCAGACTCAATCAACTTCACTGTAATGGCAAGCTATAGAAGCCAGCTGGAGCTGGCCAGTAATGGCAACCTTGCAGTAGCAGTTTTATTAATTGCCCTTTAAACAGTGTGGTACAACTGTATGGCATAGTCCTACTTACACGTTTCAGTGATGCTGTAGCAGTCTCCCCATTCTCGTGGATTCCCTCAGACTCCATCTTCTCTAAGCTTTCAATGCACCTCTTCAGTGTGCCCACAAAGTTTTCTTGGAGATACCTGACAGAACTGATCAACCCTTGAGCTACAGAGTTGTTGATTCGTGCAAGAACTAGTTCCTGGATGACTGTAGTGCAGTATTGAAGATCCTTTGGGTTTGCAAGCTCGTCATTTGCTATGAGTTTTATCCCCTCAAACTTCAGATCCTCTACTTCTTTCAATACATCTGGAGTCAATGAGGAAATAGCTGAATGTATAAGATCTCTAATTTCTTCCTGCTTCCGACTGGCACTCTCCATGAGTGCCTTGTAAAGATCCTCCTCCTTCTCCCTGGCGTAATCAAGTCTTCGTGGAGTGATAACCATGTCTCGGGCCATGTCAAAGGCAGTTGTAATGAACATCCCCAGAACTCTAACATGCGCTTCATTCAAAACTGTTGCTGCCCAAACCACATTGTACTGAAGCACTTGTCGCACAAAAAGCAGAAAACATGGAAAAAGTGAAAAGTCCTCTATTAGATTTGATTTTGGTCGAGTGGCCATTAGTATGGATGAGTTCGATGGCTGTTCATTGCTGCCTGGTGTTTTCTCACCATCTCTGTCCAGTGAGAGGTATTTCAACTCACAGAGCTGCTCGAACAGTCTTGTTTTGCTGTTTTTAGTGTGAGGTTCAATTCCCATGTTGGTCTCCCCATTAACCATTGTTGAACTGAAACCATCATCACTCAAGCTGTCCAGTACATCATTTCGACCTGATTCTGTCATAGAGTTTGTGAGCTCGGCAGGAGCTTTTCTGTTGCATTTGACAAAGAAAACAGCCATATCTGGAGCAAAGGCCTTCACTTGTAGGAGTTCTGCTTTGTCCTGAATTTAAGAACAGTTGTGACAGTGTTAAGTTACAGTTTGAAACAGTCTAAATGGACTGGCCAACCACAAGGATCGAATGACTAGAACTTGACAAAAAAAATTAAAAATAAAGACTACTGAAGAAAGGGCTTGCAGGAAGCTGGGGATTATTCCAAAATTAATCACTTAAAAACAACAAGAATGACAATATTACAACTCACAGTTTGTATGAGTATTCTTCTAGTCAACATTTGGGCTCAATTGAAATAAAGATTATTATCTTTTATAGTCACAAAAGCCTTAGAACTCCAGGAGAAAGACTCCCAAGTAACTTCTTGAGAGAAGAGCAAGACATACTCACTGCTTTTTAATGGTTTGGACTTAAGACTCTAAGGTTGAAACTGACTAAACAGTGACCCAACTTTTTTCAAGTTGCAATCCACTTAAATCTTGACAATCTGTGATGAAGAACTCTCGTTAACTTACAGTTTCACTGCAAAAACTAGTAAACAAAAATGGTTACCTTACATTATGGACCTAGAACTCGTTAGACAGACCTTAAATTGAACTTTCAATAACTTCTTCGGCTATACTCTATCACTGAGCTGAAGGAGACTCATGGGAGCTGGACCATTAAACTTAAGGTTCATGCACCACGATGAACATCCTGCATACTATTAAGTAAAATGAATGTTGATACTGTAAAGGTGGTGTATTTGCCACCTATCAATGTACAAAATATACTGTACAAGTAGTTATTAATGGCCCAGCTCCCACTGAGGTCTATACAAAATGATAATTAAATAAATAAAAAGAATCTTCAAAGGCAAAAAATTAACTTGGGATTGATTGAGTAGCAATCCAATTAACAGTGATAGCAGTCAGTGGCAAAGGAATACATGAAGTGGTTTTTTCAGCCACAAATAATTAATGAATATGTGAATGATCATCGCAGTTACAAACTCAATTTTTTTTTCAGGCTTTATTTTCACTACTGCTGAAGTAGTGTTCATAACTACGACGATCATTCACATTCATTCTTTAATCCGCAGTTCAAACATACAGTGTATGATTTTCATAAATTATATTCATTCCCACACAAGTAATTAACTTAACTAATTACATTGTAAAATTCAGTGTGCTGCTTTGGCTAAAATCAGTTTTTTTGCAAAACTTCTGAAATGTTGGTCAATTGGAAACCTCAAAACCTCGACTTAGACTTTTGACTTAGACCCTAATGACACGAATGTTAATGCTTTTAATTCGGCCAAAGAAAATCTTGAACTATTTTACGAACAAAAAGTCCAAGGAATTGTGATTCGTGCACAGGTTTGCTGGCATGAACATGGCGAGAGAAGCAGCAAATATTTCCTTAACTTAGAGAAAAGAGACCATGTTAAAAAGCACATGTCTTGAGGAAATTGAAAATTAGTGGCTCGATCAAAACTGATGCTTTCAATAATTATACTTTCTGAACAAAAACGTTCTATCAAGATCTATATACCAGTAGAATTAATAGAACAGATAGTACGCAGACAGCTGAATCTTTCTTGAGTAATTTAGATATTCCTAGACAAGCAGAAGAACAAAACCTATCGTGTGAGGATAAAATAACTCCACATGAATGTGCCTCGATACTAGAAAATTTCCAAAATAACAAATCTCCAGGTAGTGACGGAATTCCTGTGGAATTTTATAAAAAATTCTGATCACTAATATTAGCAAACCTTTCACTAAACATGTCAATGAATGTTTTGAAATAGGAGAAATGTCTCATTCTCAAAAACAAGCGGTCATTAAACCCTCACTGAAAAGAAAGGGATGGATTGATCATCTCTCGAAAACTGGCAACCTGAATTTCTCTTGTTGATGGCGATGCAAAAATATGTCAAAAGTTATATATAGCGACCAGAATTAAAAACGTTTTGCCTAACATTATTCACCATAATCAAACTGGCTATGTTAAAAATTGGTATATATTGGCGAAACAGTATGATCAGTAGATTCAATATAATGGACTTTACTCTGAGAGAAAAATTAATGTTCCCGGTCTATTCAACAATTATTCTACGATGGCACGCTGGATGTGAAGTGATAAATAACCAATGAGGCGTATAGTGCCAAGTTGGTTATAATCATTTCATATCCAGCAAGCAGTTTATTAAAAACTCTACAACGCATGATTGAAGGGCTGGGGGCATAAACTGCCTATGTGGAATTTTCGGCCGTTTTTTTAGTTCGCTTGGATTTGTCCAAATTTTTGCATGTGAACTGCATTTTGATTCAAAAACATTGTCCCGTATTTTTTTTCACCGATTTCTTTTTCGTTTTCGAGAAATAACGTATGCAAAAAAAACACCTAAAGCTCTACATAGGCAGTTTATGCCCCCAGCCCTTCATATGGTGGAGTATTCTAATTATTTAACAATGCCCAAGGGTATTCTTTGAGTGAAAGACTAAGCGCCAAATGCTCGTAACCGATTTAAGAGAACACAGAACGCTTCTATTCAGTTAGATGTAATGCGCAATGTGTCATTTTTGCTTAATCATAACACTTGACAAGCTTGCTTGGCACGAAAACAGTGCACAATATTCGTGGTTGACTTAAAAAAAAACAGCACACAGTAGCCTTGGTTAACCTCAGGTCAGCGCACATAGATTTTGTCCGACCTGAAAACAGCACTCACTCCGAAGAGATTCAGGGTTATTGTTGGGTTTAGGTTGGACTTAACATTAGGGTTAGAGTGTCGGCTAGGGCTAGGGATAGGGTTAGGGACAATAATTGGTTAGAGTCAGTGGTAATGTTAACGTCTAGCATTAAAGCGCGGTTGTTTGAGTCCGAATCAGCTTAACTGAAGGGTTTGTCCGAGTCGAAAACAGCGCCTAGTTGCCTTGGTTGACTCTAAGTTCTTTCGGAAAGGCTTTGGCCGATATAACACAGCGCTAAAGTCGGTTGTTTGTCTTAAATACAGCGTACATCTTAAATCCAGCGTACAAAAACCTTGGTTGATTCTAAATCAGTGCGCAAAAAGCTTGCCGATGGCTGAAAAATCACAAAATATTTAAGACGGCTGTTTTGACTTGAAGAAACTTTTTGGCAAGACAACTCCTATTGGTGACCTACACCAAAAATTTGAGTTAATCAGATGCTCTAGGGCAAAAATTAAGAGTCCTAAGAGTACGCTGTTTTCCGTCGTGTTTCGTTTACTCAGAACGTTGTGTTGCGTAGTAAATTAAAACTTGCACGTGGTTTCGGCAGTTGAAACGTTTTTGATGGATTCATTTTCATCGTCAAGTGGAAAACAATGGAATGAAAATCTTATAAAAATTAACGTAAATGACGACAGTGAAAGAATTTGACAGAAATACTTAACTCTTTTCTGAAATTAACTTGGCTCCAAAATGTGAAAAAATTTGCATGAAATTCAATCCCTTTATCAAGCGTGATGGATTGTCTCATCACAATGACTGTAGTCATGCACAAATGTTTATCTCACGTGATAATACTTTTTGCGGTAGTTTATTAGCCTCCATAGAAGCAAAAAACCGAGGCGATCAACACAAAAGTGATTTATGTGTTAAAATTCGGCAGCGTGTTTACCAAATATTCATTCTCACTTGTTCATCAGTCACGGATATGTTACGAACCAACAAGCGCGGATGTTACAGCAATTCACCGGTTTTGCAGAGGTTGTGGGTTTGAATCCCGTAGAAGCGTTTTTTATTTTTGGTTTTTGAGTCTAGTGTGCATGCGCTCTAGACTCTATCTACTCAGAGCTGTTCACTGTCCATAATTGTGTTGGAGTATCGACTCAATTTTCTTTAATCGATTCGTAAATGTGGATACGCAAACAGACAACAAGGTAGGCACGTCAGAGTATCGACGAATGCTGCTGCAATATTTCTCGATCGATCCGAAACTTGAATACATCATATCTGATCGTATCTAATGAAAATTGTTCGTGGACAAGCTGCATCCGAAAATGCCACGTGGGAATCTGTGCTGAAGATTCTTGTAGCTGACGACGCGAAGCCGCTGGTATGTTTTACGTTGAATTTATATTCTAGATTCTTCTTAACATGCTTTGAATCAATCAAGCAGAAGGTATTGCGAGTGTTCTACCACTTTTAGGTCGATGGTTTCAAACAAATATAAGCTTAAGCTTACATGAAGCCGTTGTGATCAATTCAAGCGGACTGCATTTGCGTGTAAGATTAGTATGATCTACACTTTTGAGAACAAAAAGCCCTCGGTTGAGGCCACTAAACCGTCCTTTGAGGACAATAACCCCTCTTGTGAGGCTGACATTAATCGCTCTGTCGAAGACAAATCGAATGTTCAGTGAACGTAAACATGTTTATAGTCAGTTCCACAGATGTTTGTAGATAAAACCGTAAGAATTGTGCAGTTTTTCTGAGTTTTCATTGCTATGTACACCTTAAGAGTTGACACAGTGTTACACAAGTCAAATTTCTATATTTTTGTCAGTGTAAGTGCACAATAATTAGTTTCGTGTGAGACAACTATCACCTGCAGTACTAAATTGTTTATTCTTGTTTGGTTATTTGTTTCTTGGTACAAATTGAGATATTAAAATCATACCTAAAGTCAACATTGATCAGTTTAATATATTTTATTCACAAGTTGCGTGACAAACTATCTGGTTATTGAACGTTTTTTTAACTTGTTGGTTATGAGAAAAACTTGGTAATGTCACCAGTAAAATGTAACGTGTATTTGTAACTTGACCTTCTTGTCACAGGTTTGAAATAAATATTTTTCATTTTGATTGCGTGGTCTCAGTTTCATAAGTCCAGCCTCGCGTTTCAGCACAAGAGTGTAGGATTTTGCCCGTTGGGCACAGACTAAACATGATGCTGAAATTCTCCATTTATTTTTAGAAAATATGAGACCCCTCCTCCCCCAAGTGACATGTATGGCCTCATGCAGGGCCTATTTGAAGTATTTTGAAAATGCCATGAACCACATTCCCATTTCCCAGCCCTCTCCCCCTCCTCCAAGTAGTACCCGAATGCCCCCTACAGAATGGTGTCCATGTCAGGTTCCATTTGTGTCCAACCCTTTGTAATTCATGTGAAATCAGTCACAAATATCATCAGTTCGAAGCACTAGACTCATGTACCCTACTGGGTACCTATTTTTGCATTGTTTGTTTTTTGTTTTCATTTTGTTGTTGTTTTTTTTTTTTGGTTTCACTTCTGCTTAAGTTGTGTTCATAACTGCGGCGATCGTTCACATTATCATCCGTTGTTTACGTACATCTGATTCACACAGACTAATCGCGAGGAGTACCGCTTAATACTGCTTTGAATGTTTTCCGTGCGTGCCAATGCAACTTTTCCATGGATTGTGTTCAAGATACTCATCAAAAACGGGCAGACTTCACTTCATGCCGAATAAATTCTCGGTAGCATTTCCGAAGTCTTAGGATTGTTTTCGACCAACTATTTCACGGCTAACAGTAAAAGCAAGCTGGGATTTCATGTCATGAGTGACAGGTTTCAAAAAATGCGCTCTTCAAACTTAATGAACAATGGAAACCTCGGTGCAGCAGCTAGACAGTTTTCAAAGTCATTTTATAAGGTAGAGTTTTTACCGAAACAAGTAATAATTGTGTTCAAGATACTCATCAAAAACGGGCAGACTTCACTTCATGCCGAATAAATTCTCGGTAGCATTTCCGAAGTCTTAGGATTGTTTTCGACCAACTATTTCACGGCTAACAGTAAAAGCAAGCTGGGATTTCATGTCATGAGTGACAGGTTTCAAAAAATGCGCTCTTCAAACTTAATGAACAATGGAAACCTCGGTGCAGCAGCTAGACAGTTTTCAAAGTCATTTTATAAGGTAGAGTTTTTACCGAAACAAGTAATAATCTGCCCCAACCCACCCCCCCCCCCCACACACTATCCTATCAAACAATCCTTTCTACCCGTAAATCATTTCACGTCCAGTTTTAGTTTTACTCTTCACAAATGTTCACATAATTCACGTATGAATATTAATATAGTATGCATACAAATGAGCTTAACTTCAATTGAAGGGCTGGGGGCATAAACTGCCTATGTGGAATTTTCGGCCGTTTTTTTAGTTTGCTTGGATTTGTCCAAATTTTTGCATGTGAACTGCATTTTGATTCAAAAACATCGCCCCTTATTTTTTTTGTCACCGATTTCTTTTTCGTTTTCGAGAAATAACGTATGCAAAATAACCACCTAAAACTCTACATAGGCAGTTTATGCCCCCAGCCCTTCAATTGAGAACCTGAACAAAAAAAGTGAAAGAAAGGAACTCAGAGAAAGAGAAAACCAAATGAAGGAAACATTCGTCCATCACATGACTAAACAAAAAAGGTGCAAAAACCTTTCGGTGTGTTGCAACGTTTCCGAGCGAAGTTGAATGAATTCAATGAAACTGTCTGAGGACAACGATGAAGCTTCAGTTTATAAGGGTCCTTTTTGGAAAAAGTGAAGAGATTATTTGCTTTGAATGGTTGTAAATGGTCTGTAGTTTGGTACAAAATATTCAATTATTGCTCAAAGAGGGTGGAACGGCTTTCGAGATGTACAAGCCGAAGGAAGTGAATTTGTAATCCATCAAAACAACAGCACCGTGGGCGAATTTCATCAAAATGAAGACAATTTCAATTTATTTTGATGGACAGTCTGGAACATTGTCTCACCAGACCTGGTTGGAAACAAGATATATATGAGGGATAAGCAAGACAAATGTCCAGGTAATGCTTCAAGAAATGGCTTATAGAAATTTGTCTTGATGCGTGGAACAAAAACTAGAACTGCGGCCAAACAGAATAACAAAAACAACAAGGACGGCGATTCTCCTAGTTTTTTTTTTAGAAAACATCATATCTGTGACTGGAAAATTTGAAGCTGCTGATTGATACATTGCATAGAGTGCTGGTCAGAACATTTCAATGTGTGTTAATTTTTTAAAAAGTGTCACTGATCAATCGCTGGAAAGATTTTCATTAGTGGATTATTTCTGCAAATTTTAGCTGAAGTTGTTGTTTGTTCAGTTTGCTTTGAATAGACTGGCCCGTTAGCATAGCTACAGATTGGTGACATAGACACTTGTTGTTGAATACATATTTTCTATTTAGTTTAGTTAAGTTCAAAAACTCGGTATTTCCATATAAAAAAAAGTGTGTTTTACTATTACCTAAACATCAACGGCCCGGAAAATTTTCTTAGTGCTGCAAGAAATTTTTTAACACAATCACAGCACTGTTTGTTGCCATTCTAAAACACTCAGCAACGAAAAGTTGAATTCCATTTGTATTTCGTTACCAGTTTCGAAATTTCTACTCGTTAATTCTGCCGCTGCGAGACGATTCATGTTTTAATGGCTGCCCTGTCAAAGGAAAAAAATTATTGAGCTTTCTCAGTTGCTGAAACGTTCATTGACCATATAAGGTAGTGCAGGTATATGAGCTGAGAGCCTGTGTCCGGATAGCCAATGAAAATGCTGGAAATCTGATATCCGTAGTTCAGTTTTTAATGATGATATTTATTGACCTCCAAAAAGCATTTGATAGTCTAGAGTGGAACTTTCTCGTCAGTTGTCTAGAGGCCTTTAATTTTGGTCCAGACTTCATTTGATGGGTTAAGATATTCTACAAAAATATACAAAGTTGTGTGATTAACAATGGTCTCATGTCTGATTATTTCACACTGGAACAGGGAGTCAGGCAAGGTGACCCACTGTCTCTGTATTTATTTGTTGTAGCAATTGAATTTATTGCAATTAAAGCAATTAGGAACAATCCCCCGATAAAGGGTATTATAATTGGCAATGAAGAAACAAAGCTGCTTCAATATGCAGACGACATGACCGCAATTTTGTCTGACACAAACTTGGCTCAAGCTCTTTTCAACCTTCTTGACGTCTCTAACAAACTGTCTCGTCTTATGATAAATACTACCAAAACTGAAGGCATGTGGATCAGATCTTCTAAGGAAAACAAAGCAAATCTTTTGGCATAAAATGGGCTAATGAACCAATTAAAGCGCTTGGTGTTCATTATTCTTACGACTTGAAATTGCTACATGAAAAGAACTTTATAGAAAGACTACAGTGTTAAAAAACTTATAAATATCTGGTCTTCAAGAGGTCTTTCGATCTATGGGAAGGTGACAATAATTAAGTCCTTAATTATTCCAAATTTTGTTTATTATAATTTCATCACTGCTACCCATTCCCAAAGAAATCATCCAAGAGCTAAACCGATTACTATTTAAATTTTTATGTAAAGGAACCGATAAAGTAACCAGATTATCTGCAATTAATGAGTACGAGAGTGGAGAATTAAAAATGATCGACTTAGAAAGTATGGTCCAATCACTTAAGTTAGCCAGGATTAGAATTTTGGGGAGTAATGGCGGAACATGGAAAAGTTTTTTGCAACACCTTCTAAATCAGTTTGGTGGTCTCTTTTCATTTCACTGTAATTATGACATCAAAGACATTCCCATCACAACTCAATTTTATTCTGAGTTACTAAAATAGTGGTCTGACTTTCAAGAGGAATTTGACACAGAGAAAGAACGACAAAATATAGTATGGAATAATAATGAGATACATATAAACAATACACCAGTAATAATTTAATAAAAGCTATTTTGAGTCCGGTATCATCAATGTAAATGATCTTTTATCTCATTTAAACAATATGGATTTGTTTAAGATTATTTCAAAGAAAATCAGTAAAGCAAATTTCTTAATTTGGGCAGGACTTTGACACTCTGTACCTTCCCATTTAAAAACACGGAATAAAAATTGCACTTCTTCAACTATCTCTCTCTCTCATTTAGAATCGATAACAATGACTTTGATGTGCTGAAAAAGAAATCGAAAGATTACTACTTATTGATTAAAAGCAGAAAAGCACAGTTTCCAAATAATTCACGACTTCTGAAACATGATTTTAACTTAGGTAACCGATGATCAATTCAAAACGTTTTTCATCCTTCCTCATAACATAGCCTTCGAACCATACATTAAAGCTCTCCAGTACAAGATTCTTAATTCTATATTATACACTAATACCAAACTTTATAAGATAGGTGACACTGTGGATGATAAATGTTCTTTCTGTGAATCAGAACCAGAAACGCTATCTCATTTCTTCTTCCAATGTACAGTGCACTCCCAACTTTTCTGGAAACACTTCAAATTACTATAATAATTACTATTCTTTAACAAAAGAATTTGTTCATCTTACTCTGCAAGATGTACTGATAGGAATAATAATTTCAAAGTGTCTCTTACTTAATAATTATTATTTGTTACTGATTGCTAAAGCATATCTTTGGGATTGTAGAAGGACTGAAATGCTTCCAAACATAACCGGTTTCAAGCTTAAGGTTAAAATTAAATATGAGACCTAAAAATATATATGTATTAAAAACAATACTATAGATAAATTTAATAGAAAATGGGCGCTGACCTCTGGCTCTGTGCCTCAATAGCTATTTTTTGTCTTTGTTCAGGTAGGTTTATTAGGATATGTAATATCTACATTTTATAGGTATAGTGTAAATAAGTAAGTAATGAACCATGTGACTTTCTGTATAGTTATAGCCCTCTACATTAATGTAAGTACCCAGGCAGTTTATGTAATTGTTATTATACTCTTGTTTACTTACTGAATATTAAAAAGTGGAAAAAAAAATTAAAAATAGGTAGCCTAAGGGCTACATGTGAGGGATACCACAGTACTAGTGTATATACATAACAACTGATCGACGAGTAGCTAGACGATTGGTTATAATAAATAAATGAAACTGAAAAGTCCATTCAAACCCAAACATAATTATACAATGTACACTACATGTACATGTAATTACTCCACATAATTGCTTCAGCCGGGTAGTGATAGCAAGTCAAAATCAGCATCTGTTGAGGTCATTATTTGAACCACTGAGTGGAAAAATCAGTAGTAAGAATCACTTTACCGTGAGCAAATTTCAACTTTTGTTGAAACCAGTGCAATTCAACCAAATATTTGCTCGGATACAGTGGACATCTTTAAACATGCTTTCACTTGTCGCTTGCTCAACTTCCGCCAGTTCATTTATAATTACAGACAGTATACAGCAATTGCGAATAGCTACCACAACCAGTTGCCATTTTCAACTTGAGAATTACTTGTTTTGAATTTCGCTCACTTTGCCTTGTCGTTTCTTTTTGTCACCAAATACTCAGATAAAAATGGATATGCAAATTGCTGTTAGGCTTCAAACTGCATGGCAAATAATGTGAAATAAGCTCAAAAACTACTTTCTTACTCACCTTAGAATAAGCACTGTTAGTAAATGTTAACATTGTAGCAAAAAGGTAAGCAAATTTTTCTTCCAAGCTGGCAAAAAAATCTCCAAACGTTGCTCCGAAATATCCATTGATTGTGTGATCACAATTCCGCCAAATGAAATATGATAACTCTATCGCTTGAATCTGTGAGCTTTTAATCAAGGCCTCTGTTGAAGTACTTGGCAAGAATTGTATTTAACTTTCATTGAAAATAAATTTGTTTATATCCTTTGAAAGCCTTTCATCAGAAGCAGCAAATAATCTCTCTTATCTGGCATTGACAGTCAAAGTCGTCAAATTGTCTGACCACTTTTGAAGCGATTAAATTTCATTCTCAGTCGAAGAGCTTTGGGTAATGGTCAGTATAGGTGTATCCAGTCAAATTTCGTCATTATCAGGCAAACAGCTTTAGATAATAGTCGGAATATTGCATGTTAGCTAGTTAGCTAGCTATCTAGCTAGCTAGCTAGTGATTTACAGAGTCGATGACAACAGTGTGGGATACCACAGGTATCCCACACAAAAATGGAAACCTCAAAACCTTGAACATACAACTCATTCTTCATGACCTATCAATTGTTCTGTAAAATGAGGAAATCGTATGTGAGCATGTACCACTTTGTTGATAAAAGGGAGAGCTTGAAATCGCTAGCTCAAAATTTAAGAGCATGGTACAATGTAAGCCATCATGATCAGGAAGGGCAGTGAATAGCTCCTGTTGCAGGGCCCTGCTGTTTTCCCTTAAACCTGTTGAGACTTCATCATCCTCAGTAAACTATAAGACTATTTTATCGTGAATCTTGCAGGAAACTCAATTTTTCACAAAGCCCCACGTTTTATATATTTTTTAGGATTCCTTGCCATTTTGTCATTCTTATGTTAATATATATATGTTATTTGCTGGCCAGGAGGTCCATATTGGGAAAAACTGTGCCAGAGGTCTTGAGTATGGCCCGAGGCCGCAGGCCAAGGGCCATACTCGAGACTGAGGGCACAGTTTTTCCCAATACGGACCGACCTAAGGCCAGCAAATAATGTGTTTATTTTTTCATGGAAAAACTGGTTCTTAGGCAGACTAATCAAGCTAGGACAGGCAAACTCCATTTATCATGCAGGAATTTGCATGGACATTTTAGTTGGTGAAAAACAAAATACTACTGAACAAAAGTTTTCGAGTTTCTCGCCTTACTGCAGCAAAAGTTGATTGTCGAAATCTTCATGGAGAATTTTAACAGGCACTTTAAGGTCAGAAACCTGAACTGTATTTATTTAGTAGATCTAAGTTTACCTTGCAGAGTTTTTAACGTTTGCTTGTATTATTCAACTGACTCTAGTGTGAAACCTTCGCCTTAAAACAAAGGCATAAATTGAATGATAACACAAAACTCATTCCTTCTTCAATTAAACTTAACAAAATGCCAATTTAAGAATTGAAAAAGTATAAAATGCAAAGCAAAGAAACCATTAAACACAGTAAAATATGGTAAAGTTCGTATAACGACGGTTATCGCTACAACAACATATAACAACAACAAGCGCAAAATTTGTACAACACCGACTGACGGAATGTACAACAAAATACAAGCGTGTGCTTTCTTGATTGATTAAATCGTGAAAAGACCTCGATTATACAAGAGAAAACGACAAAATGAATGCACGAAATGGAGTTCACAACTGTTCACAACACCAAACTTGTAATAATAGATGGCGTAACTAAGCTACAACTTTGAAATTAAATCGGATGTGTACTCACTTACTGTAATTGTGTGTAGTCACCTTTTTCAGAAATTGCAACAATTTCAATCCCACTGCTTGTTCCTTTAATATCCACTTTTAAAACAACCATTCATGGTTAATATAAAACATCATTTACGCCATTTTTGCGCTTTCACTTTGATGGAAATTCTTGCTCGCTTCCAAGTTTGCTTCAAATTCAGCAGCAGTCCGTACCCGGGGTCCGGATGGGAAAATCTGGACCGCTGCTGCGCGCGCCATCAGCCAATCAGATTCAAGGATTTAGGATTCTGGACCACTGAGATCTATGCTTCAGAAAAAAATAATGTGTGTTATTTAAACACTTTGTAATACTTTCTAAATAATATGGTCATGGCGCACTCAACAATTATTTGTTGTATGTACACAACAGATATCCTGTAATATACCGGTACATAATTTTGTGTGTTTGGAAAGCAAGTGGGGTATTTTATGGCAAAAGATAATAATAATAATAATAATAATAATAATAATAATAATAATAATAATAATAATAATAATAATAATAATAGGACAAGTGCCCAATCTTAAAGTTTACTTTGGTAAGAGATACTGGTCTGCAGTCTCACATGTGAGTCACAATCCATTCCCATGAACACGATGTACAATTACTGTGTCAACAAAATACCATGTTATTATAGCTTAAAAAGTTATGGACACGAACTAAATCTCTAACTGAACCAAAAAAAATGCTCTCGTTTAAGCGGTACTTGGGAATCTCCAGTTATGGCTGTTAGTCACAAAAAATTCATCACAGAAGAAAATTGACAGATGTTCAAGATTTCAAAGTTACATAATTATACCTAACGACTATTATATAAAGGAATGAACTTTAAAAACAGGTGCACATGCTTGCAATGTGCTACAACCTTATGAACGAGAGTTTAATGTCCAATTGTTTCACTTTGTAAACTCGTCCAGAGGGCCAGCCAATCATAATGCATCTCTTTAGGAAAACAGTAAATACATGAACACGAAAACAATAGGAAATTTTACATGTACATTGACATGTGTGGTCAAAAAATATTGAAATCGTTGAGTCTTGGGAGGTACAGATTGCCAATAGTGAGAAAGGAAACAGCCAAATGATGATGAGAGCTGCACTTACGATAAACAATACGAAAGCAAACATGCAACCGACGAGTATTGTCCATGACCAAAATGGATTTCTCGTAAACTGAATTCATACCTTAAGAATTGACACGCACAGCATTTAATTAGGGAATTAACCTGAATTACTGTGATTTCGAGCGATTTTTAGGGGACAGAGATTCGTTTTGGAAGCAGCAGCAACGGAAATCGAAGCACAGGAACGTGAGTCGGCCCGTTTTAAGTACGCAAACGAAAACAAAGACAAATACAAGTACAACATGTACAAGTGTATGCTGCTAAATTGCACGTACCTTTTCAGTCAATATATCAAACTCTATGGCGTAAAGAACAATTGGCAGCACATCCTCGCAACAGGCGCGAAAGATATTTTCGACATCGCCCTCGTGATTGCTAGGTGAGCAAACCAATTCTGCCCCTGCTTTCAACAATGGGTGACTCAACGAAACCTCCGCGACAGCGCTCGCCATAGCAGGGTCGTCTCTTTGAATCTCCGTTAGTTCAAGGTCTGCTCTTGGAACGCATTCCCACGAGCCTTCATAAGCGTCTAAGTTGGCAGCTAGCTCGAAACTGTCTGGTAACACAAGACTTACGTTCGAAATGTTGCCGTACTTTATGCGAATCATTCGCCATGATGTACGGCTGTCCAGTTCACCAACAACGGGCAACACGGGCTCTCCCAGCAATTCGTTTATGACGCAAACTTTGGCGAAACACGTCTGTCCGATAACAATTATTGTAGGAGGTTTCTCGCAGACCCTAGCCAGGGACTGATAATCATTTTCGGGAAGATACGCAGATAGGACGTCTTGGCTGAACTGACCAGAATCTTGAATTTCCTGAAAGTACCGATTTGTGTCGCGTTTTATCTGCTTCAGAAGGCGCGAATGCTCCTGAAACTTGCTTATTTCGTAGGGAAGGTTAGCAGCCATGACGGAGAAATTAAGCCACGGTAAATGGACGGTTAGCTAACCCTCGCTAAACACCAATTCGCAAGGAATTCGCAAATTATAATGTGACTTTTCCTCTTGAGCAACCATCAATCAGGTCTGGTCCAGTCTAGAAGTTTGACCAGCCCATATTAGGTTCTACAATCCAAATATGGGCAAATGCTCTGTTAAAGATTGCGTGACACCGTGGCAAATGATAAGCACCTCGCGTCGTGAAGACAGTTGTGTTGACATTATTTGTTTGATGAACTGAACTGAAAAACTGAAAAACTGAAAAACTTTATTTAGACACGTGACATTGATGAGTCTAAGAAAAAGACTCGTTACAAAAATGATGAAAATGCTTATGTCTTGAAGCCTCTGTTTTTTTAGCTGCTCGGCTCAACAGGTTCACGTGCGAGTCCGTTGCATTGTAAATCCGAAGAGCTCTTTGTTGTGATCTCTCGAAGTAAAGTCCAAAAGAAACTGCACAAATCTGTAAAGTTTTTTTCCGCACACGTGACACTGGAAACAGCTGAGCAAAATGCCTTGCGAGGCCATTAGCTCAGCCGTTTCCCCCCGGGGTGGGGGGAGGGGGGGTGGGTGGGGAGGTACTCGCTCATATGGGCTGTATAGGTATGTGCGGCCCCATGTACTCCAAGTGCGGCGAGGTTTTTGTGAGATTTTCTCCTCGCGAGGCTGTGAGGAAAATATCAAACATGTTTGATATTGATCTCATTTCTCACCAAAATTTCGCCGCACACAAGAGGAAACGGTTGAGCCAACTGCCTCGCGAAGTAAGTTGCTCAGCTGCATGTTTCCTCACGTGAGCGGCGGCCTTAAGGTGCTTCAGTGCGGTCTACTGAGTGCGGTCATATATATACTCGGTAGTCATATGAGGCATAAACAGTAGGTCATGTGAAGTGTAGCGGATCGATGAAATTATGTTATCTTACTCGTGTGTACGTAGTAGCCGATTTCTTGCAGTTTGAATTTTTAAAGTGCTTTTCCGAGCCATGGTGTATAAAATTGACTAGTTCTCCGCTCAAAGCTTAGTAGAGCCGGTGGGAACGCAGAATCCCAGCACAAGCATCATAATTAAGCGGGGATCTGTTAATAAGCTCGGCACAGCTAATTGTAGCTTACTAGGTCTCCTGACTTATCTGACGTATAATCATGTATAAACATACAATTGTAATGGTAATGGTTATTGAAGGCGAATAACTAGGATCCCATATGGGTTCCCGTGCGAGAACATTGTAGACAACGTGATCGGCACGGTGAATCATGCGTGAAAACTGGATCGGTCCTGGATCACTGGAAAATGTCATTTTGATTGGTTTGGTGGCCTTGGAATTAAATATCTGTTGCCCTTTAATAGGCCATGTCAGAGAATAGTCTGCGAAGCAAGCGTTTCCGTGTGGTTTTTGAGTGCTAAAAAAGCCGATTTCCAAACACGGAAACGCTTGCTTCGCAGGCTAGTCAGAGGGTTTCCTGCTATCGAACCGTTTTCGCTCCAATTCGAAAAAACGAATGAATTATTCAAGCTGGTTGTATTTACGATTTAACCAAGGCGTCAGTAGCGCCGAGGACCGCTATCTTTGTTGTCTGTCTCTAAAAAATCTTCACCTAAGGAAGAACTTTTTTGCTGAAAAGAGACATTCTGCTACCGTTTTCCAGTTGACATCAAGGTGTTTTTTTTTTCGGAACGACATGGAGACACGTTCGAAGTGCTGATTAGGCTCTTTGTCGCTTTTAAAAAAATGGTTAACATGAGAATTTTAAAAGTGAGAAAACAGGAGAAAGAAACAAGCCGCGTTACTTCGTTACTCTTTACGCCGGCCGTTACGCGTTTCAGTACCAACAACCTTGACTGAGAATGAAAACTCGAGCTAGGCCTGTCAACTATCACAATGTATAAATATGACTCTGTTGCACCATAACTCGGTTTTACAACGGTATATTTCGGCAATTTTCGGATTGTTCTCATTGTTTTGGAGCCGAAATTTGAGCACATTTTAAAGGAGTTTTATTACTCCACTATTTCTAAATAATCACCGCAAAAGCTAGTTCATGCGCTCATTATGGGGCGTAGTTATTGTAATCAGTTGTAGTTAGCTTTTCCCACTACGATCTACCAGCAGTTCATCATAATAAACTGCAACGTGTTCAGAATTCCTCTGCTCGGATAGCCTCCTTCGCAGCCGTTGTTTGTGTCGGTCCTATTCTCCCTCCCCACCATCGTCTGCTGAACCGAGCCGAACATTCCATTCCCATTGTGTCTGACTATTCAATCAGGCGAGAGAATA
>JAEMWC010000066.1:1092500-1225000 GCA_016490735.1 Pachyseris speciosa
GAATACATTTAACGCTTTAGATTTACTTTTCTTTAATTTTATTTTTAGTGATTTTTAAGAATTCTTGTAAAGCGCATTTGATCATATTTTCACTGTGTTAATTAATTTGCGCTATATAGAAATTAAACATCATCATCATCATCATCTTCATCATCAAGATAACTACTCCATCTTTGATTTATAATGAAGAGTTTTTTTTTATTGGCGTTTCACGTTCGAAATGAATTAGTTTAATTTTATTTTTATTATTATTTTTGTTTGTTTGTTCTTCGCAAAAGGTCTAAGGACATTAGCAGGGCGACAGTATTATACAAAATTAATAATAGGGGGAGCCTTGCCGCCCGCGCTATATAGACTTAGCATGTCTTTGAGTTCCAGACCTCAGTATTCTTACAGGCCATAGGACCCAGGTTATAATGAATTAATATTCGTTTTGGGTGGTTATTCAGTCATACACAATTTTGAACACATGCTGAAGGTGGTCCGAGTTTGTCGATGAACTCCGCATATTGGTTTACTTTTGTTCTCCAGCAGTATGTTAGTGTCTCAGTGACCCGGGAGGGGCGGTTACTCCCAGAAAAACTGGGTGGGATGTGCGCCCTCTTCCTGCTAGCAGAGGCCACTTTTCCTTGTATTCAGCGTGCTGGAGAAAAGAGACCTCTTCCCTGGGTCGAAACGGTCCGCATTGAGCATGCGTCGCGGTTTCTTAGCGACCGAGCCACACGTAATGTTTTTAGCACGTGATCAAATGACAAACAATATATGGAGCATGCGTTTTAAAACCTCCGTCCACGAACTCGGACAAACCGTTTCGACCCATGGCACAGGTCTCTTTTCTCCCGCACGCTGAATACAAGGAAAAGTGGCCTCTGCTAGCAGGGAAAGTACTGAACTACATAACGCACGGAATGTAACGATGGGAATGGTTAAAACGTGAATACGTTTTTTAAGTTCTTATTCGAAGAGTTGGCCTAAAATTTATACGGCGTCCTCTTCCCAGTGAAGTTAACTCAATGTCTCTTTCTGAGGTTTCCAGAAGCATCTTGTACTCATTGTTTTATTCCGCAAGCAGTGAATCAAAATAAACAAAACAAGGCTGCTAAACACCATGCTCATATAACCTAGACTTTTTATTTGGTTTTAATAAAAAGCGTATGTATAATGTGTTTGAGAAAGCCCGGATACCCCCGAGAGACTTTTGGAGCAAACAAGAGCACGACAGAAAGAAAAAACCTCAAGTTAAAACTAAAAAGCTGTGAAGGCGTTTACATTGAATTCGACTTGCAATTACTTTTACACACAAAACCGAGTAATACTTTATTTCATTGACAAATGCACACTGGGTAAGGTAGGTTTTCTATGGGGTAGGGCTTTAGGTAAGGTGGGACTGATTTTCAAAACTGAAATCGAAAGAAGTATTTTGGGCTACAGCGTTGTCTTATTAGGCGATACCGTTGGTTTGGAAAACGATTATACGAAAACCGCACAGTCAGAACAGTTATATACTTCATTGAAACGTTTTAATGATTTTCTTAGCCAAATTGAGGCAACTGATACCAAAAGACAGCTTTTACCAGCAGAACAGTCAGCACAGCTGATTGTTACACAAACTTAGTTGAAATCTTTTAACAATTTTTAAGCCAAGTTGAAGCACGCGATACCGATAAAGGCAGCTTTTTCGTAAAGGAGTCCCAACAGTAACTACATGTTTAAAATAACTAAGCATTTTGCCGCGTATACCGAGTCGTCAGCCGTCCCCTTGCGCAATAATGATCGTAAAAAGAAATCTCAAGGTTTCTTCCCATAATAAACCAGAAGGATCACGCACCGAAGCCGAAAAGATTCGAAATCCAAGCCAATCACGGAGCTGTAATTAAACTTGTTGATTTTCCAGTTGCATTTTGGGGCAAAAATTGGATAACTAGTTACCTCCTAATGGGATGAAACAAGACAAGCATCCTACTCGATTTTCATATGAGCCTGCGGTGAAATAATTTGTTTTGCTCAAGGATACACAATTTTACATTTTCACTGCTTGTTTTGTTCCAGGGCATGTAAACGAGGTGTATCTGAGTCAAGACAAGACAAAATGGCCCAAATGTCTCGTTTGCGCGTCAATTCGCTGGCAAATCTTAAAACAGGTACTCAGTGCACCACAGAGGTGAAACAACCTTCTTTCGTCGCTCCTGGGAGGCGACCGCTACTGAGAGAGCAGAGACACGATTAAAACTAGTCTATGGTACAAAAAAATAAACGCATTTAGAAAACACCCTTCGTTTGCAATGCTATGTACACGCAACAATATCCCAGCTACCTGTCATCGTAACGTTCTACGCGGCAGAATATACATAGCAAATAAGTTACAACAATGTATTTATACGAGTATAATAATCAATGTCTTTCTAATCCAATTCGTTTTCATCGACGTCCTCAAGGCTTGCTTTGGCTCGTTCCTCGACGTTTTCCATTTCTTCTTGCGCGGCTACTGATTCGGCATCAGTTTGTAACGAATCAAAGGTGTGCCGCCGCTTGTAGAACAGCACGTAAGCGTATTTAGACACGACGCGTTCCTCGGACATCTCCGTGACGTTTCTATCGTCAAAATATCGCCAGCCTGTCAGGGAAAGAGAAGGAAAGTTCGAAAACCGACACGCCATGGCTAAAACAGAACTTAGAAAGGCATGGAAGTGTAGTTGTTTTTTTTTTATAGTAATAGTAATGTGAGAATGAATATATGAAAATCATATGAAAATCAAATATTCATATCATATACAGGTGTCACATACGCTCATGGCGGTTCAGCATGTAAACGCGCCATTGGCAGCTGCTATCAGTCCATACGCACCCAACCCACGCATGAATGTGAAAGACATGAAATCAGAGATAGACCACTACACCGGGGACTACGTCCCCTACTCTTTACGAACTGTGTGTGGGTTCTTTAATTCATGCCCCACAGATTATTAGGAACAAGTGTTGTGAGACAGGACCTATGGTTTATCGAGTCGTTACCCGAGAAGACTAGAAAGGATAACCGTTTCCGGTTGTCATTTAATACAAACGCAGCACTTTCTCCTCAGTTATTTAAAGATCCCGAGTGTTGGTCCGGCCGGGATTTGAACCCGCGAACTCCCGCACGGCTCTGTCAACTGATCTAACCGGTCGGCGGTTGTAGCAGTGCACACCTCCCGTAGGCTGACATCAACACAACAGCATTCCAGCGATTTCTCCACTGAAACCCTACATTTACAACCTCCTACAAGCAGACACCTATGCTCGGTCCCAGGGCTGTCCGCTTGTGGGAGGCTTAACTGTACCCGCTTCTACCGATACTGCCAAGGTTTGATACCGCAATCACTCTTACCACAGTTTAAAGTTAAATTGATTTTAATCTTTCTTTAGCAAGTCACAAAAGAACTCCGAGTGTTTCAACAGCAGTCAAACCTATTCAATTCTAATGCTGTTGGAAGGAAGTGTATTTTTGACTCGTGGCCCTGGTATGTTCTTTCCTTTCAACAAGGTACTGTAATTGTTTGGTTGCCAATACCTCCCTGTCAGTAACAACAGGTCAGCACGAGTTAAATCGCTTTCTAGCGACTGCCGAAGGGTTCTACACCTTACGTTCGTGTTTGCTGAACTTACCTAGGCCGTCATTTTTCAGTCCGTGAAAGGGATGATCTTTCTCCGCCAACCTTGCAAACGCGGTGTAATGGCCAAAGTTCACAGTGCCACTGTGGTTAGCCACGGCAAATAGGTCGTATAGTGATCCCTCCTTGTCGTCTCTGCCGAGAGTGAACCGGGACATGTCCAGACCCCTAAAGCAAAAAGAAGTGAACACAAGAAAGAACAATTTGAGGGCCACAAGTTTATTAGCTTTTAGCTATTTAGTGTTACCCTCCATACTTTACTTTACTTTACTTTACTTTACTTTACTTACTTTACTTACTCTACTTACTTTACTTACTCTACTTACTCTACTTACTCTACTTACTTTACTTACTTACTTACTTACTTTACTTACTTTACTTTACTTTACTTTACTTTACTTTACTTTTTACTTTACTTACTTTACTTTACTTACTTTACTTACTTTACTTTACTTACTTTACTTTACTTTACTTACTTTACTTACTTTACTTACTTACTTTACTTACTTTACTTACTTTACTTACTTTACTTACTTTACTTTACTTACTTTACTTTACTTTACTTTATTACTTTACTTTACTTTACTTACTTTACTTACTTTACTTACTTACTTTACTTACTTTACTTACTTACTTTACTTACTTTACTTTACTTTACTTTATTACTTTACTTTACTTTACTTACTTTACTTACTTTACTTTACTTACTTTACTTACTTTACTTAACTTACTTTACTTTACTTTACTTACTTTACTTACTTTACTTTACTTACTTTACTTACTTTACTTACTTACTTTACTTACTTTACTTACTTACTTACTTACTTTACTTACTTTACTTTACTTACTTTACTTTACTTTACTTTATTACTTTACTTTATTACTTTACTTTACTTACTTTACTTACTTTACTTACTTACTTTACTTACTTTACTTACTTACTTTACTTACTTACTTTACTTTACTTACTTTACTTACTTTACTTACTTACTTCACTCTACTTTACTTTACTTACTTTACTTACTTTACTTACTTACTTTACTTTACTTACTTTACTTACTTTACTTACTTTACTTTACTTACTTTACTTACTTGACTTTATCTACTTACTTTACTCACTTTAGAGCGGTTTTCAATTGACTGTCGTAAAACCAAAACCAAAGCAATTACTCCAGCCCATCACAACAGAAGTAAGCAGTGCAATGAGCCAATCAGAATACAAAGCAATTACATGCAGCCGGGGTAAAGCGCAGGAAAATACGCCTGTGCAAGTCACGGTTTTAGTTTTGCTTCTCATTGGTTGAGAAAGTGGCGCAAGTTTTTCTGGCCAATCACAGAGCGAAGTGATGCAAAACCAAAGCAAAACCATAATTACTTTCGACACTCAACTGAAAACCGCTTTACCTTACTTCACTTTACTTCAATTTACCTTACCTTACCTTGCCTTACCTTACTTTACTTTACTTACTAATGTGAGATGGAGAGCGTATATACTCTACCCCACCCACCCCTTCCCTGTTCAACAGACCAAACAAAGCCTGCGGCTGATAAAAACTCCATAATCAATACTCCCCCCCTCTTACTTACTTACTTACTTACTTTACTTACTTTACTTTACTTACTTTACTTACTTACTTTACTTTACTTTACTTTACTTACTTTACTTACTTACTTTACTTACTTACTTTACTTTACTTTACTTACTTTACTTTACTTACTTTACTTTACTTTACTTACTTTACTTACTTACTTTACTTACTTTACTTTACTTACTTTACTTTACTTTACTTTACTTACTTTACTTACTTTACTTTACTTACTTTACTTACTTTACTTACTTACTTTACTTACTTACTTTACTTACTTACTTCACTCTACTTTACTTACTTTACTTACTTACTTTACTTTACTTACTTTACTTACTTTACTTTACTTACTTTACTTTACTTACTTTACTTACTTTACTTTACTTACTTTACTTTACTTTACTTTACTTTACTTTACTTTACTTACTTACTTTACTTACTTTACTTACTTACTTTACTTACTTTACTTTACTTACTTTACTTACTTTACTTTATTTACTTTACTTTACTTTACTTTACTTACTTTACTTTACTTTACTTACTTACTTTACTTTACTTTACTTTACTTTACTTACTTTACTTACTTTACTTACTTTACTTTACTTACTTTACTTACTTTACTTTACTTTACTTACTTACTTTACTTACTTACTTACTTACTTACTTTACTTACTTTACTTTACTTACTTTACTTACTTTACTTTACTTACTTTACTTACTTGACTTTATCTACTTACTTTACTCACTTTACTTACTTACTTTACTTACTTTAGAGCGGTTTTCAATTGACTGTCGTAAAACCAAAACCAAAGCAATTACTCCAGCCCATCACAACAGAAGTAAGCAGTGCAATGAGCCAATCAGAATACAAAGCAATTACATGCAGCCGGTGTAAAGCGCAGGAAAATACGCCTGTGCAAGTCACGGTTTTAGTTTTGCTTCTCATTGGTTGAGAAAGTGGCGCAAGTTTTTCTGGCCAATCACAGAGCGAAGTGATGCAAAACCAAAGCAAAACCATAATTACTTTCGACACTCAACTGAAAACCGCTTTACCTTACTTCACTTTACTTCAATTTACCTTACCTTACCTTACCTTACCTTACCTTACCTTACCTTAGCTTACTATACTTTACTTTACTTACTAATGTGAGATAGAGAGCGTATATACTCTACCCCACCCACCCCTTCCCTGTTCAACAGACCAAACAAAGCCTGCGGCTGATAAAAACTCCATAATCAATACTCCCCCACCCCAGCCTAAAAGGGCCTGGACAAGTGTAACGCTAGCCCACAAACCCCAGCGCACTTAGCGTTTTGTAAACAAAACAGGACAAACTCGACCACTGACCTATAGTTCATAATGAAACACTTCAGTGATATGACATTTTACTCTACCAACCTTAGTGGAAATTCGACGAGTTTGGTGATTTTATCTTTGAACAGTATGTTCCTGAACGAAAACCTCTTGAGATGGATAATAAGAACCTCCGGTAGACGCCACACAGACAGCTGCTTGGTAGCCTCGCGATGAGCTTTGCACTCAGGACAGTACCTGCAAGTCAGCGGCCAAACGTTAATTACACGCGCAGTGTAAAGAGAAAACGGTCAACTGGGAGGGCTTAACTTTGTTATAATTGCTGCTTGACTGTTAGGGGGGAAGTCAAAGGTTATATGATTTGTTCCTTTGCAAGCAGAAGAGGCTGACAAGACCTTCAAAGCAAAACTACTGCATTGTCGATAAATACAGGTTTCCGTTAAAAGGTTTTTTTCCTTTGGTTACGCACATATAAACCGAAATAACCCAGCAAAAAACGCAAGAACAAGCTCAAACACAGCACCCACTGCATTAGAGCCGTGCCAGGAATGAGATGTTACAATTTACAGGAACTGGCCGTGTGGGAGTCACATTGCGCTTGCCCTTATCCCACGAGACAACCAGGCTGCACAAGGCAAATGTTTCAGCGGGTTAAATGAACTTACCAAGCATCGTTCTCACTCAGTGTCTCGGGTTCCGTGAAAAGCTCCAGGCACTCTTTTAATGAACAACTGTAGGACTCTAGAAAACAAAACACGCATTTGATCTGACCAAAAATCAATGGAAGACAGAGTGCTGAAGCAACACAGCCAAGTTTCCCTTATTTGTGCGTGAAGTGTGAACAGGTATTTAAACGGGACTTGCTTAAAAGACGGGTATGCTACTGTATTTAACTTGTTTTCAAAAAGAAAGGAATGGGGGAGGGGGGGGGGGGGACGTAATTGAATAGCAAAAAAACCTAACAATTGTGTCGTACACGCCAGATTAGTGATCAAAATAATGGAAAAAGAAAAGAGAGGCAAAATTCACCTGAAATTGTTTCAGACTTGAAGGACGAATGTTCTTCACATTCCTGGAAAATATATTACCGTAAAAATATAGTCAGCAATGAGCACTCTTCAGCTCACTAATAAGCGTAGAGTTCCTCTCCTAACAGAGATTCGATAATTGCAGGAAATTCTCATTAAATACAGACCCATTCTCAAAACGTCATTTCAGCTCAAAAAATAATATGCCTTCTTACAGATCTAACGGCTGGGGCCCTAAAGGGGCTCCGATGGACTGTCAGCACTTGAAACAAGGGAAGGGGACTCCTTTTTGATACATTAATAACTCTCACAAGTCGTCACCACCCCATCAAAAATACCCTTTGAGTTTGCTCGGCTAAATATTGTCAGTATACATCACCACTTTTTCAGTTGTCCCCACCAAGTCCACCTGTTTTTATGTCCATACTATACTGCTTGGAGTCCCTTTCTGAGTAATCGAGGAGGACAACTGATAAGGAGAAGAGACTGGGAGAAGAGCCCGGACTATCCCCTAATCCTGTACGGCTCGATTGTTCGCTTCACGGTTCAGATCTTTTTGCCCACCGTTCAACTATCCACAAGGGGACTGCTAGCACTGAGTCTTCATTCATGCCCTTCGGTGAAGGAGAACCTCTAAAACGCTTTTAATTTTCACTGAAACACTCTAAAATGCCGGCAGTCATTATACAAACATACCAAGTCTTTATCTTCGACGACCACAAACTCGGTTAATCGAGGATGGTTTCTCCAGTCAATGGAAAAATGTTTGCCCGCCAGATCCAGCGGCTCAGGTCCTGTTACAAACAAAGTTGAACACCATGGTTGTTATAAAAACACTTCAAGAAAACAGTATTAACACACCGCCGTCATCGATGACAAAAGGGGAAAGAGGAGTTCTAGACAATTAATCACTTTTGTCGCGAAAATGCGCATTTCACAAATATTATTTTCGTTCGGAAAAAGATGAAAAGGTAAACTTATAAGTAAACGTTCCCAAGAAGTGAAAAACAAACAAAGCAATACCGCCATTTCATCTCTTAAGTGATGATGAATTTCTTGCGAATTTGAAATGCTGTGCAGTTGTCAGAGCATACCTTTTGCGCTGAAACTTAGCACAGGAACACCACCTCCCCTTTCCTGTCTACCCTCCACGAGCGCTGTACAGGTAAATTTTTTCTCATAGAATTTTCTCCATGTGAAAGGGTTAACGGTTGTTTACCATTTACCACAAATTACCAGAAATACCGGTTGGGACTTAAATTGTCAACGCTTTTATTTGGTTAGTCCCATTGGAAAATTCCGAGAACAAACGGAAATTCTGAGAAGGTAGTACTTTTTTCCCAGCTGGGACGTTTCCAATGGAAACAGGTTTACAAGTTTCTCATGTTTCGAACTAGTTTCAGGCCTCTTGGCTTTTGGCCGAGCACAATCTAGAGTCTAGTCTAGCGTGGCGAGACAATCCGGAAATTTTAGGCAAATGGTAAACAACGCGTACCGTTTTTTTCCGAGCGGATATTCCCAACCGAAATTTCCGGAATATTTTTGCCTAAATGCTTAACAACCAACATGTCGGTAAAGGTTTATATGTAGCAGGCTGTGTCACCCCACATTACACTAGCAGCCTTCACAACAATTAGCATTGACCGTAGCGAAGAGAAATTGAAAGAGATCCGCAACAAAATCTGCCTTTCGCAGGTGCCCAGATTTTGTCTCAGTGAACAGTGAAGGCGTGGGTAACCTAAGAAATATTGCTACGAACTAAAAGTTTCAAACCTAGGCTTATCACGAACAAATTCTGCTTTCAAACACGTTTCCCAGGTTAGCCAGCCAACGGCAACTGTGTAACAACGTTTACTAGTTAAGCTAGGCCCGAAAGCCAGCAACATTTGCAATAAGATCAGAAAAAATGCTAGTAACCTTCAGCTGACAGCCGTGTGCCTTCTTGTTTAGTGATACCATCGCCGTAGGAGGTTACAGGTTTGATATGGAACTTTGGAGAAATGTCTTTAGCGGGGCCTGCTGCACCACCACCTTCAGCAGAAACTGTTGAAAGGCAACATAACTAAATTAAGAAATAGATCAGTGAAAGCCAGGGTTATGAAACAAATAGTGGAAACCCCCTCGCATAAATCTTTTATTTTCTCATGAGATCGCTAAAGGCAGCATCCAAGTAAAAACTGACCGAAGCATTTACCCACCATAAGAGCTATTTAACTTCTTCCTGGATTCAATGAACTTTAGTTCCAGGTCTCACTAAAACTCAGAATATGGCCAAGCAAAAGAGGCCTTACGATGAGAAGAAATAGAACGTGGACAGAAAACGTGCCTTGATATTGTTGACTATGAGCTCCCGTCCCTTCCCCTTCATTTATTTCCGTAGAGAAATGAGCTAACACGCTTTGTGCAACGCAAGCAAAACTCACGCTGGTTTAGCGATGGAACACTCGGCAACTGTTTTACAGAGAAGAAAGCAGGGAACTTGCCTACACCTTTTCCAGGTGGTGCGTCAGTGGCTGAACCTGTCTCACCCGAGGACGTTTCGCCTTTCTTTGGTGAGTCTTGATCTCCGCTAACACCGGGACGCACAACCACAGAATACCTGTAAAACAATGGCATCAAATTAAGGCCATTCTTTTCCAGGGTTTTTCCCGGGCGTAACAACAACAAAACAAATCACTGCCAGTATCGTGAGTAACGTTAACTGTAAAGAGTAGACCATTTAAGGGAACTTTTGAATGAGAGAAAAAATTAGTAGAGCTTGCGTCCGACAGGGAGGGGAGTGGGGAAAGTGGATGGTGGAAGGAGTTAAGCGTTTTCTGGCGAACTTCTCAATCTTTGACGATAAGCAAAGACTGGGCAAAGACTGTGGCGACAAGCAAGACTGTAAGGCTCGTTTTACACGTCGCGTTTTACATGCGCCAAATCTAATACTAATCTGAGTCGATTCGGATTAAAGAACGTTCCAGATTTGCTTAAAACGTCACACTTAAGAGCAAGTGCACAGGAAAATCGAGCAAAAGGCGGCCACAGTCGAAAACCTAACCTTCCCTCATTTTAAGTCTATAGAGAGGTACTGACGAGTTTACAAACCTCCTGCGGTTTATTTTCCCAAATACGGTCGATTTTTGGAATTATTTGAGATTTTTGATTTCGCCCGTCTGACGCCTGAAATTAGCCGCCTCACAAGGGAAAATAGACCGGCCGAAATAACTGCTTTGCGTAACCAAACATGTCAACCTATCGGCAACCTAACACTTAATTTCTATAAAATGGACATCTAGCATCCTATTTACGACAGATTTCCGATTCTGAAGTGTAAAATCAACGCTTGTTAACCGTTTTCTAAATGGCCAGTTGACAAGAGCTCACGAATGCGAAAAATTATAGGCAAAACTGAAATCGAGCTCCTGGTTATGGGAATTCTCCGAATTGCCCCAAATTTTAGTTTTGAAGTCTCGAGATATAGTATTTTAACGTAAATTAAATTTTGGTTGGGTTTTTTAGCGAGCGCTTCACAATAAGTCGACCAATTTGAAGAAATTTTACGCTAAGTGACCTCAAATTGACCTCAGAGTGTTTGTTTACATTGACTAGTCACATCGGTTACATTGAAATGAGCGCTCTATATTAACTAATATTCTCATTCCATATTTCATTTGAGAATGAATTTGACTTACCATTGTATAATAGCGTCGAATAGTAGTGTGTGTTGTCTTGAAGCGGCAGAATGAAGCCGATAGAGGCTGCAATCGGGTTCAGTTGTTGTCCAAACTGTTGTAGATCTGATATAAAACTTTCAGTAACTCCTTCGTCGAATTTGCCTAGTATTATATCTGATCGTAAGAAACGCTGCAGTTCATCAACCATATGCCTGGGTAAGTTGTTGAGACATCTGTGACACATTTAGATCTGTTTTAGTGTTGGAACTGGAGCTGATAAGAGGTCATTATGGAGCTGATTAGACCCGAACTATTGTCGATTGCGTGACAGATTTTGAAACACCCCTCGGGCGAAATCCTTGGCCCTTTCGAAAACCCGGTTGTTCCCTTAGTAAATCAAATGGAACTGATTTTTCCACCGTAATTTGTTCACAACATATAAGGAATACCATCTGAGGTATTCCTCTTTCTTGTTTTTGTCGGAATGATCCTAAAATCCTGTAACATCTGCGGCATTCCGCTAGTTCCATGCTCCTTGGTTGACTTCCGACGTGCGACTTAGTGTTGTTTTTGTTAGTGTTGTATTTGTTAGTACCTAGTTTCTTAAAGAGTACACCCTCAGTGTGAAAAGAACGCTCTATTCCAGTTCTATTTTGAATGAGATTGTTCCGTTCCTTAAGACAGAAAATTCTCCCCGGTTTTCCATTCAAATGAAAAGTGCTTCTTGAGTCTCCGAAAATCCTTACCACAGCCTCCCGTCGCTTTTCCAATGGTCTATCCCTAAAAATAAAGTAGCCTTAAAAAAAAATGCCCAAGGGGTAAATTCACGCAAAAATGGCCCTTTGAAAAAGCGTCTCATTTTCATATCAACACAACGTGTACCAGCATCCTTATTATGATGTTGCTTCCCCAAAATTCTCGCAGAGAAATAACCCTAATAACTATTAGTTTCTTCATTATTTATGTTAGTCCTGGGGTCGAGAACAGCCCCTCGGGTGCAGTCGATTGGCAAATTTGAATTCAGATCTTAAAATCTGGATATTTCGGATTTCACTGCAGTCGAGCACAAAATCCGAAAACGGATTTCGCGACGGATTTTGATGATTGAAATCCATGTCGGGGAAAGATTCCCATTAACAAAATCCGCCGCGAAATCCGTCCGTCGGATTTTGTGTTCGATGGGAAATTCGGATCCAGATTTCCCAATCGACTCGGCACCCCTACTTAGCTGAATTCCAGGTTGCGCGAATAGTGTTTGCGCGTCTTTGCCAAAGACGTGAATCGACCAATCCCCACGGTCAGGGTTTTGCACTAGAGTGCGGAAATCATGTTTTACTCTATGGAAGGAGAAACGTGTTCATTTCAAGAGATCGTTGGTGGGCAATGTGGTTTCAGTAGCAAGGATACTATAGATAAGCATGAGTACTATAGATAAGTTGAGCTTATTCTCGCAAGAGCGCATAACTTTTCACGCCCGCAAAACATTGATCAACTCAAGATATGTCCTCGCAATCGGGAGACACTTGGTCTTGGCTGTAAACGCAACGTTCGTTAAACCTGCACCTGCAGGGATTTACAGGGACCGCGTAGCAAGTTTTGGAGTGGGGAGGGGGGGGGCTAAAGAAAACGCGTGGACGAAATTTGGGGGGGGGGGGGGGGCATAAAGTTACGGAGACTGCTTTTATACCGATAAAACTATTCTTTTTTTTCCACATCTTCAGGGATGTTGCTATCGGGTCTCAAAATTCACCATCACGATATATTGAAATATCATAAGACTGTTATACTGCTGATATCAACCTGTAATTACTATAAATAAGCCAGAAATCCAACGATTTTGCTTGGGCTGCCTTGAACTCAACGCTGTATAATTAGCAATTATGGGACGAGGCTGAGTATGATATGAAGAATTATGCAGATCGAGGAGGGTGTTATCCGCCAAAGCCGAAGGCTTGAGGAGGATAACACCCTCCGAGATCTGCATATCTTCATATCATACAAAAGCCGAATTCAATAATTGTTTCATTATTCATTCATAATGCCGATTTTTAGAGCTAAATCCAAACAGCTGCCACTCGATTGCACCTGAGGGACTGTTTCTCGACCCGGACTAACATAAATAATTCGTTTAACCTACCGAAAAATAAAGAAACGAATAGTTACATTAATGTGTTTTCTTTGAGGAATTTTTCGGACGAAACACCATGATGTAGATGCTGGCACACGTTTTGTTCAGATATGCAACCGAGACGCTTCACGGCTATTGTTACGTGAATATACCCCTTGATTATTATTTTTTGGATATTTTATCTTTAAAGATGGACCATTAGAAAAGTGATTTGGGGGTGGGGGGATTTTCGGAGACAAGATTTATCCCGTAGGGTGTTTCAAAATCTGTCACGCAATCGCCAATAACGCCCTGCATCAGTCGGGTCTTACCAGCTCAAGAGTGAGCTCTTATCAGCTCCAGTTCCAACACTCCAACACTAAAACAGATCTAAGTGTGTCACAGATGTCCAACAACTTACCCAGGCATTTGGTTGATGAGCTGCAGCGTTTCTTACATTCACATATAACTATAGGCAAATTTGACAAAGGAATTTCTGAGACTTTTACATCAGATCTAGTTTGGACAACAACTCGGCTTCATTCTGTCGCTTCAAGACAATCCGTGCACCTATTCGACTCCATTATATAGTGGTAAGTCAAATTCATTATCAAATGAAATATGGAATGAGAATATTAGTTAATATGGAGCGCTCATTTCAATGTAACCGATGCGAATAGTCAATGTAAACAAACACTCTGAGGTCAATTTGAGGTCACTTAGTGCAAAATTTCTTCAAATTGGTCGACTTATTCTGAAGCGCTCGCTAAAAAACCCAACCAAAATTTTAATTTACGTTAAAATACTATATCTCGAGACTTCAAAACTAAAATTTGGGGCAATTCGGAGAATTCCCATAACCAGGAGCTCGATTTCAGTTTTGCCTATAATTTTTCGCATTCGTGAGCTCTTGTCAACTGGCCATTTAGAAAACGGTTAACAAGCGTTGATTTTACACTTCAGAATCGGAAATCTGTCGTAAATAGGATGCTAGATGTCCATTTTATAGAAATTAAGTGTTAGATTGCCGATAGGTTGACATGTTTGGTTACGCGAAGCAGTTATTTCGGCCGGTCTATTTTCCCTTGTGAGGCGGCTAATTTCAGGCGTCAGACGGGCGAAATCAAAAATCTCAAATAATTCCAAAAATCGACCGTATTTGGGAAAATAAACCGCAGGAGGTTTGTAAACTCGTCAGTACCTCTCTATAGACTTAAAATGAGGGTAGGTTAGGTTTTCGTCTGTGGCCACGAATTTTCCGTTTTGCTCGATTTTCCTGTGCATTCTCTCTTAATTGTCGAATTTAATTGATTTAAACCTCTCATTTTACGAGGTCTTAAACCTTCGCATTTAATTGTCGACCTTACGGTGGAACACGGTTAATATGGACACCAAAGGTGCATACATCTCTTCCACTTTAAATAATCAAAAACTTAAGGTGGCTCTGAACACCACGTACAGATTTCTTTTTACAGAAAGATGAATATTTATATGAAAATTGCAATTCAATAATGAAAATTGGGGTCACCGGACTCGTTTTTGAGTTACAGGTACATAAAGCCAAAATTTAGAGTGTTTCTAAGAGGCTGTACTGTTGCTATGGTAACCTTATATGTCGAAAAATTAATCGCAAATTGTTGAGAATTAATTGGGAAATTTTTTGATACCATGTTTAAGAAAGCAAACGAAAAATTGTGGGAGTATCGATCCATCAAAGAGTTGGTGTTTAAAAATAAAGAAACCATTTTGAGCCACCTTAAGCGGGCTAATATGGAAGAGAATATATACGACCTTTTTAGTTGTCCGGACAACGAAAACTGTCCGTATTATGCGGGGCTCCGTAGAGCGAGGTTCCACTGTAATTGATTTAAAAGTCGCACTGTACAAGCTCTTAATTAGATTCAGTACACGTAAAATGCTATGTTTAAACCGGGCGTTAAGCTTCTTACTTCGAATATCCCTCTGCAACGGTTTGTAGTTGACTGAATGTTGCCTGTGAGGCAGGAATACTGACAATAAATGGAGCTCCAATGGGCTGAGGCACTCTCTTGCAGCTTTTCTTGTGGGTAGACCAATGATCCTTCTGACAATCCCTGGAATAAAGATCAGAATATACATGCAAGCTTTATCAATACAGTGACACTCAGGAACCTGTTACCAAAAAGCTCTATGACAACGAGGGATTCTGGTATCGAAAGAGGGAACGACTGTGGTATCGAACGAGGGAACTATTTTGGCATGGAACGAGGGAGGGTTTGCTGTATCGCAAGTGGGAACGATTGTGGTCTCGAATAAGAGAAGGATTTGCGGTAAGAAAGGAGAGATGAATAGTGGTATCGCAAGTGGTATCGTTTCTGTAGACGGAAGACGACAGAAGCATTGCATTTTCGATATTTTCTTAGTCTCGTAAGTAACTCTTGTTAAATCTGCTTCAACCAAACCACTTTTCCCTCAGAGGCTTCAACGAATGTCATTTCCCTGTCTATCCAATGACCTCACTATCCTTCAATGGTGCCAGTCTCGTCAAAGTCTCTGGAGTGGCGGATTGCGTGTCATAAGGTTACCACTCTATTGCCAAATTACCTGCACTATCTAAAGTGACTGAACATACAATGACTTTTAAATTTTTTAGCCAGTGTGTAAAAAAACAAAAACAAAAAAACAGACGACAAGGAGTGAACGTCACAGTAAAAAAGAAAAATTCAGACCATTGACTAAACTGTTCCACAGCTTCCTTGCAGTATAAATATATCACCGCTTTGGGCATTCAGGATTGGGTTTTTGAAATTCTCGTGGTTTTCATTTCAATCATCCAATCAATGGAGCGACGATAATTTTATACTAGAATGGATCACCAAATTCAATTTGACAAAAGGATAAGCTGAACCAAGATCACCGTAAGACTTCGAATTTCGATGTACGTTTCTTTGAGCACAAGCGATACACATCAAAAAGTCATTTTTTGGTGCGTCACGAAACGCTCCCATTCTTTGGGAGGGGGGGGGGGGGGGGCGAGGGGGCATTAAAGAACAAAAAACAGAGCAATAAGGCCATCACCACCCCCAAACACCCCTGACCCTGGATAAAATGCTAGTATATTACAGAGATATCACCACTGATCAGAGTCTTGATGCTCTAGTCTTACAACAACAAGTGGCAACTTCTGTCAGTGCAATGACAGGCACGTTCATGATCAAGTTCCCTTCACTCACTGGTTGCAGTATCCTATTCCCCAGCACTGTGTGCACCTTCGCAGCACAACACCAGGTCCCGGGCGACTGTAACAACTTGCACAGTGATAAGGTATCACACGAGGGCATACTGTCCGCTGCGGTAATACAAGAACACAAATCAACTGTCAGGGCCACTGAGAACTTGAAGATATAAAACTGAAGATAAAAAATCGCCTCTTGTAGCACGAACCCGACCATGGATGCTACTTGACAAAGCATGAGATTTCATTCAAAGAACAATAGAAATTGTGCTCGAGAATCAATGATACCAAATACTTACTACTGTTACTCCCGAAAAAAGTTGATGCTAAATTTAAAGTTGGTTGCTTGGATACCAAACCATAATAAATGTGTTGAACCCTTTTGCTTCCACCTTTTCTAGGTGCTTCAGTTGTATTATTTCATTTCTTATGGTTGGCTGTTTGATTGTCCTGGGTCTTATTTGAAGGGGGAGGAGGCACTCTCACTTTTATACGGCACTTCTCTATACCTCAAAATTTACAACACACGTACACGATGGTTTATTTTACAAATACACTGTAGCGAAAGTTTCATTGCTAAGGCCACGTTCAAAGTAACACAATCCCAATGGCAATGGTAATGGGTTTATATACCGCACATATCCCATAGTTTCATGGTGGTTTACAATTCCTCTCTAGGGTGAGATCAGACGCCAGCCTGCTATGGCGCTTCTGGCAGCCGCTATTAGTCCATATTTGATCTTACCCACCCACCCAACCCACACATGAATGTCAAAGACGGATGAGGGATAGAGATAGACCACCACACCAGGAACTGCGTCCCCTACTTTTTTCGAACAATGTAAGGCAGGAACAAAATGCAGACAGAATATTCTTCACTTCAGATGTCGCATGCCCAGTGTATGTCAATTACCAAACGCACACAATGGACCGAGTCATACCTGAATAATTGGTACTTCATACACGTCCTCACCAGCTTCCTCCTCACTGAGCACTTCATATCTACGTGAAAATGCGCAGTGTTATGATGGAAGTAACGGGTGATGAAAATTCTGGGGCGGGGGAGGGTTGAGGAGGAGGAGGAGGAGGAGGAGGAGGAGGAGAGAGGTATGTACATGTACAAAATCACAAGGGTGGTGTTAGTAAGGGGTACATGTACGTGAGCCTCAAGCTCTCTCATTCAATGTACAAGTGTATCTTAAGCCTGGTTTTCACTAGCAACAGAGTTGGAGTCGGAGTCAGTCCGAGCCGTAAGAACTCTTATGACCGTGGGAAAATCGAAAATTGGAGTCGTAAGTGGAGTCATATTAAAGCTTGACAGAATCACAGTCCCATGAATCAAAATGTTTCCATTTTGTTCCGATTCCGCTTATGCCTTCGTCGCTTGTGATCTAGTGAAAACTAGATTGCAGGAGTCGGAAGCAGAAGCAGAAGAACTGGCCAACCACAGCGCTTGTTCTCATGCTGTCTAATTACAGTTTCATGCCATGACAGTACTGTCCCTTTATTCTTTTGACTGCAAAACTACTTTATTCATAGCTGCTGAATTCAAGTAGTCAAATTCAATTGCGCGAGCGTGCTTCATATTCCTATAAAGCTCGTTGATGATGTACCAAAGGGAATTTCTCTTTAAACAATATTTAAACTACCGCGTTGAAAAAATTAATAATGTTATAAAACAATTGGTTCATGCGTCAGCTGTGCGATCATCGAGATATGAAGCACTTGGGAAGTTTGGAGAGCACTCAAGAAGCTAGATTTGCTCCCGGCTACGGCAAGAGCAACTCTTGCGCATCTTTCATGCTCTCCAAACTTCCCACGTGCTTCATATCTCAATGAACGCACGTTGGCACATGAACCAATTGTTAAGTATGCCAAGAATACAATGTAAACTGTGCAAAGAATGAGTAGAATAATTATTAAGTATGTTACTAAATTCAGTGCTGGTCAACAACTAATGTGTACTTACACAACCATGATGTCTGTTGAGACCACTGAAGACAAGCTACTTCCTCGGTTAAATGTGCGGTGGAATTTTCCTCTGAATATTTCATGAACTCTCATCTGAAAGAGATTTAATGGTTGGAAATTCAGCTTTTTTTTTCTGCAGTCCAATTGTAAAGACCACCTAGAGACTAACCATCAGTATGCTAATTAACAAAAGTAACTAACTCTCTTACATTCTCTGGATGAATTGCAGTGACTCTCTGTACAGCAGCTGTAAGTTGTTCAACACTTGCATCTTGAGTTACTTTTACCACAATCTAAAAATGAAACAAAAATAAGTGTTTTCAAAATTGGGCACAAAACTGATGGGCCTTGTTTGTTTATAGAGTGTGCGTACAAACATGTATGTGCAAACTAAAATAGTAGAAATGTATAAAAAACCAAGAAAAAAAATTGCCAAGAATAAGAGATGAAAATGTGATGAAAAGTACTATGCATAAATGTAACTGAACAGAAAATGACAAAGAAATTGTATATTAAAATATATACATGTAGCAACAAGAGTCCTGTTAAAAGCCTCTTTCAGGTTGCATGTACTAAGTTGACAAACTACTGGAAAGAAAGTACATTTATACATGTATGCTTGTGAAAACCTTCTTCCTCCACATTATTCTTATGGCCACACGATGTAATGTTCCAGTCAACATTGTAAAGTTGTATACTGTGTAGTTAATGTGCAAAGTACAAATGGACTGCCATAAATCAGTTTACAGAGCTCCAAACAGTCTGGTAGATTCTGAAATTTGCCAGTCATTGCTGCATTGGCACCATAAACTCTGGCAAGGTGAGTTCAAACCAGCACTTCACAGAGCTTACAGTAGTTATCATGCTAAGATTCTTACAGAGTAACAAAAGAGAAATTTATACTTTAAACAGCAAACTGTGGAAGAGCAACATTTTCACCCTCAACCTATACATTGTACATGTACACACATGATGCAGGTAAAAATTAAATTCAGGTAAAAAATTTTAACCTAGGTTGAATCTCAATTCCCTTTTATTCCCAGCTTTAACTCAGGGATGTAGGAGGAAATGTGGACATCATAGGCGTGTATGATGAGCCTGACTCTCGGAAACTCGTTTTCCTTCATTTTGGGTGCAAAATTGATCCCATTTGGAACTTTTCCCAGTGAACACAGAAAAACAGATTTTCCACAATAAAGCTTTAATAAAACTGACTGCCAACGTTTGTGATGTTTAAGGCCGCAACAATTTCTTCTTTACCTTGCACGTCTGTGATAGTAGGTGACACTGTTGTCTGCTCTGGCTCTTGATGTGGACGTGAAGATTGTTCAGGGGCAGATGTAAAAGTGGTCGTGCACACGCTCTTGTTGTTTTGTCTCGATTCTGTCATGGAACTGATGAAGGTTTTTTTTGACAGTTTCGGCTGGTTCTCTAGAACTTGTTGTGTTACTTTTGGCCGGTTAAAAAAATTTCCTTATTTCAGTGACCTCGGAATCACTTTTCTTTGCCCTCTTCCTCAACATATGAAGCAAATTTTGTCAAGTCTCGATCTGTTCCACCAGGAATTCACGATTTGGCATTCATTATTTTGTATACATGAAGTATAAATACCGCTGACACAACAGGTAGAGCCTGAAAACGGAAACTTAATGCGATTGTTCAGACTCACTCAAATATGGAGTGTTTACGTTCATATCAGTTGAAGTAAAAGAGAAATGAAGGTGTAAGTAGATAATAAAATTGCCGAAATTCCTCTGGAAACATTAAGGAAAGAGAGTAAGTCCATTTTGAGGTGGCTACAATGTACTCACCTTTACAGCCGGAAAAATCACATTCACAGCTGGGTAATTTTCCCAGCTCCCGACTATTATCTACATCCCTGTTAAACTATAAATAATTATGAATAATTAGAGCTAGGAGACAAAGGGAATTGAGATTCACTCTAGGTTAATTTTTTTTCACCCAAACTTAACTTTTACCTGCAAAATACATGATTGTATAGTTTATGGTTTGAACAGTGTATAAATTATGTACAACTGCAAGATCCCAATAAAATACCTTGACTGCAACAGCATTATAAATTATGCATTTACATTACAATTACAAGTACATGTCCTGTACATGCATTGCTTCACTGCAATTACATGTACAGCTGTAGTTCTGAATTGTAATTTTTAGTACATGTACCTTCAGGGGAACCCTCTTGTAGTCTTTGAAGAAAATTATCACAGGAAGAAGTTTCTGTTCCTTTGGCAATGGAACGGACAAATTCATGAAAGGATCATACTTAATAGAGATCTGAAACAAAGACAGAAAATAATTAAAAAAAAAAAAAAACAAGAAATAAAAAGCATAGCAAAAAATAAATAAAAATAAATAAATAAATAAAATACAATGCATTAAAATGAAATATAAAGATGTACACACGTATACATATAATTTATGTTATTTGCTGGCCGGGAGGTCTGATGGCACAGTTTTACCGATATGGACCGACCAAGGCCGGCAAATAACGGGTTTATCTTTTTCATGGGAAATACGGTTTATAGGCAGGATAATCAATCTACAACTGGCAAAATAAATTACATGTGAATAAATTGCATTGACGTTTAGTCAGTGAAAAACAAAATACTACTGAACAAAAGCCTTACCATGGCAAAAATTGATCCTCAAAATCTTCACAGAGAATTTTAACAGGCACTTTCAGGTCAGAAACCTGAACTGTATTAGAGGTAAGTTTACCTTACAGAGTTTTTAATGTCTGCTAGTATTTATGAGCGAATGTCGCCAAGACTTGAGTAAAATTTGAAATGGTCAAACAAAACCTTCCTTGATACCTTGTGTGTAGTTAGTCCTTGGAATGAAACTACTCATCATGGTATTATTTTGTTTGATTTCTAAAAAAAACCTTAGCTGAGCATTGGAGGAGGGGGGATGTAAAGGCCAAATAAAGTATTTTGGGGATATTTTGCACCTTGAAAATTAGAGTTTTGTTAGCAAAATATGTCAAAGAGCAACTTTACAGATAAAAATTTGCCTATATCATAGAAAAACTTTCATCCTTCCTCTCAAGAAATATGTTACCAATTTTTCACTTATAAAATGGCTCAACTCATTTGCCAGTTGTGTCTATTATGGTCATTACAGTAGATCACAATTGTACTTTTAGCTTCAATCACGAGAAAACACTGTTTACTAACCGGGAGATCCAAGCACTTGGCTAGGTGATGTATTGTAATTTTAAATTGGCAAGTTTGGGTCTCATATTTCCACCAGTTTGTCACGGATTCTTATGAAACCTCAGATATTAATTTTACTAAATCTGGCATGATAAATTGATCTATGGAGGTTGTTTTTAGTTTATATAAAAAAAATATGAAAAATTGTTTTTCATCGAAGTGGTCAATAGCAAGCTCGTGGAAAAAAGAGACCGCAGTGTCAAACATTAAATTGCCTACTTTGGTCAGCAGTTTTTCCTTTCTCGATCAATCGTGGACAGTTTGCAGATGCCATGTTGATTGTGAATGAAATTGGCTATTCTTCAGTCGGAATGCTCATATCTTACATTTAATTCTCACAATTCATTATTATAGAAGACATATAGCTTTCAAAAAAATAGTAATTTGATCATAAAAAGCGACATTAAGAACTCAAGAAACCTCAAGCCATTTCGGTATGCTGTTGGTCTTACTTCAGGCTTCCGAAAGTTGGACTTACTTACTGGCATAGACCATGACATAGTGGAAATGCCAATGTTGTTAATATCCATTTTGCTTTTCTCCTTGTACCCATAATAATTTTGTACGATTCGCTCTTAACTGTTGTTTGTCATCATTTCAGCTCCTTCACATTGCCATTATTTTAAAGCCCCTTAAAGAGAGGGCATACATGTAATTTCATGTTACATGTACATTTAGCCAGTCGACACTAACCTTGTTGCACACAGGGCAAGTTAGCTTGGATTTTAACTGCCCTTGAAACAAGTCCACTATCACTGAATCATTCCTACTCTTATATCTCCTCCATGCTTCATTAGCTACTTCAGCGTCAGGCCTCCCCGCTCCCTCAACTTCCTCAACGTATGGCTTCTTCTTGATTCTGTTCAGATCCTAAACAAGAACACGTTGCACATGTGACATTTTGCATGTAGGTGTCAAACTTCACCTCTCTTTTGCAGTTGCATTACTGGATACCGATAAACTCTGGACAATGCAATTAAAAGAAAAAGGACTTGAGTCCTTTAAATAAAAGGAATAACCTTTCAGGCTCCTGTTCTTAGTACATGTACATGTATATATAACCTTAAAAGGGCACTACACCCAATATCAGTTGTGTGCTACAATTACTGTTAGTACTACCTCTTTTTAAGGAAAAGTGTGTGAAGAATATGTAACAGAAGAAGAGAATAAAGAAGGGAAGGAATAAGTAGAAATACATAATTGTAGTTCTTCAAAATAGGCTCTGTTTACTGGACTTTGTTTTACCACTTTCGTGACTAGGCCATTTGAATGGAATTCAAAGAACTGAGCACTGGCATATACAGACCGTATTACATATAGTACAAGGTGATAGATTTTGGTCCTACCTCATGCAGCCCATCCAGCAAGAAGGCCATGAACTCCTGTGCATCCTGCTGCATGAAGCCCTTAAACTGACACACCTTTTCACCAACAATACCCTATAAACCAAGGATATTAGTTACATAAAATTGAATGAACAGCTTTATTTATCCTTGGTTTAATTTTTTCCCTTAATCTATAAATGTTAGTGTCTGGTAATGTATGATAATTAGTTTAAGCAAAGGGAGAAAAAGTTCAAACAATACTGATAAAGTTGAACCATACCATAAACATACAGACCTGTATAAAAATGTTAATTACACTGTACACTGTTCACATGTCAAAAATTAATGTTCCTCTGAATGACGCTCTGACACCCTGCTCAAAGTGTGTGGCATCTGGTGTGATTCCCAAGGCCCATGAATTAAGACATGACTGGCAACTTACTGTCTTTTGCATGGTACATAATTAATCACAAACTTTGGAAAAAGATGAGCTTGAAAGCATTACAGCAATTCAGCATTTGGGACAACACACTAATAATTAAAATGATCCCATCAGTCTGTACATCTTTACCTTTAATTTATATGGGGATAATGATCCCTCTCGCCCAGACCACAGGTTTCTCATCAAAAAGGCAAAAATAACAGCAAGTTTTCCTCCAGTTCCTAGCGGATTCTCTGTGTTTATGTCATCTTTGTATTTGTCAGCTAAGTGTTAAAAAAAAAAAAAAAAAAAACACTTACATGTAATAAACAAACAAGCAAATGAATGAATCTTCTCATTCCACGGTGCAGCACCATTTTTATTGTTTTTCTCAAAGTCAAGGGGTACACACACATGTACTTTTCAAAGACAATGACCAAGGCAAACAACATTTCAATGCTGCATTGCTACAATTTGTAGCAGAGAAATCACTTTTAATAAAATTATGAATTTGAGAAAAATTAACGCTTTGGCCAAATTAAGGAAACTGAATGATATGTGTAATAAATACGTACATGTACGTGTATGTAACATTTAATAAATAAATGTACACTGTAGAATCTTGGCAAATACAGGTCCTACAAATAAACAGGGTGTTGCTAATACACAATTAAGGCATACAATTCACATTGGTTTGGTACATGTACAACACGCAACACTAAGCTGTTCAGCTCTATACTGCACATTCATCTACATTGTACATCTAGTGAAATAAATAACTCTTCTATTGTAAAGTTGTGTTTTTAGAAAGCCAAGTGAGAGCTCCCAGTACTTTTTAAACCATACACGATTGGTTGCATTCAGATCACTAATCAGATATTAACTTTTTTTCACATAAAATGACAAAATTCAAAAGAATGTCAGGTTCTACTCACCTAAAAAGAAGTCTCTGAGTTGCCTTGTGTTTGCCAAGCACTGGACAATAGAGTTGAGATAACATGTATTTCCAAGGTTTTCTAGCCCTGTCAGACCAAGGTGAGCACACTCACCATAGTTGTCAAAACTGTCAAAACTTTCTTTACCAACAGACGTACTTTTCGATGCTGCAGCCCTGATAGCTTCGCTGAAAGGCAAGTGAGTGGTGTCACTCTGACTCCCACCCATCACCCCTGTCTTGACTTGGCCATCACCGCAACCCCTGACAGAAGACAACTGTGGGGGAGGAGGTGGGATGGGTGGTGGTAAGGGAATTGCTCTTTCACTTACAGATGCCTTAGTCGAGTCAAATGAAGGAACTGAAGACATGGTTGATGTTGACGTACTTGGCTGCACATTAGTTGACAGTGAGCTAAATGTTGTGGTTAGACTCTTGGCTGTGCTTGTTGTAGTGGCCTTTTGAGACTGGCTGCATGTAGTGATGTTACACGAACTGTTTCCAACAGGTGTACGATCTGTTGAAGTTTCTAAATTAAAATGTCTATCTGTTGATTCACCTGAATCTTTAGTTCTCAGTTCACTGCCAAAGTTTGAATCCGGTTTTGATTCTATTAATCTTTCTGACTCGCACATTTCTGGTGATTCTTTTCCATCAACAGCTCCACAGTCGTCGAATGAATTATCCACTGCACAAGATAAGCTACTCTTACAAACCTGTGTTACCACAGGGTCCCCATCTGGAATAACTTTTTCTTCAGGAATGGATGTAACTGTTTCTTCTGTGACATTTGCATTTGGAGCAGCTTTCATCAAATTGTTATTTGTTGTATCTTGGCCACCACAGTACTTTGATTCCTCTGTATTGTTATGCATGCCATTACACATTGTCCCTTTTGAAGGTGATTCCTGATTTGAACTTGTGCCGTGGCAAAGATGTCTGAAGGGTCTGTCACCTGATATACTGCCTCCTTCATGACCTGATAATCAAACATTAACAGACTTAATAAACCACTGTTAGTAGTAGTAATAAAAAGCCCCAATACAAAAAGCAAAATGTGCGACTTCACAAAGGAAAATACATTCCAATCTTATCCATTAGTGTCATTCCCTTGAAATAAAAGTTGACATGCATTTTTTTTCAAAATCTCTCTGATCATTAATTATACTATTTCGAAAAATGAAATAAAAGGGGTAGGTTGCCTGCAATGTACAAATACAGGTCAACTCATTCAGTTCTTGTTAAAATAATGCAATAAAAAAGATACATGTACACTGTACATGTAAAGCCGTGGCTACATGAGCGACTTTTTGCTTGCGCAGGTGATGCAATTTTTTCAAATTTTATTATGTCGCCAGCGTGCCCAGGGTGGCTACATGAGTGACAAATTGAAGGCCATGAGCTACACGGCCAACGACCTGTGCGATTTTGTCGTGAAAGTTTCAACTCTGGTGGCTTTTTTCTTGCAGTTTTTTCAGCTGTCACATCACCTGTGCGAGGGTGGCTACACTTGTGATTTTCATCACACACTGGTGACATGACAAAATTTGAAAAAATCACAGGTGCAAGCAAAAAGTCACTTGTGTAGCCGCGGCTTAAATAGCTGTGCTCGTTCAGGAAAAAGTAGCCATTTTCAACTTAAGCCCTGGCCAAGAAAACTTGCAAGTAGACTCAAAGTTGAAAACTTGGGTCTACTTGCAACTCTGTTTGGCCAGGGGTTGCTTTGACTTGCACTCACTTTGGTTGAGATCAAATTTGCATTCAAGTTGATGTACATGTAAGTTTTTCACTGTTTGACCACCCAACCCAAGTAAATGCAAGTTGAGTGATGTCTGCTTGTTGTTATAGCAACCTGTTAGCCAATGAAATACAGGATATGTTTGTGTGATGGCTACATTTTGGCCATATGGGACTAAGCCTGTAGCATTGAAAAGGGTTTTTATCAGACTTGCGTGGACTTGCCAGGAAACTTGCGAGTTGGTTTGGCCACCCAACACAATTCTCTACACAAGTTCAGCTTGTGGCTACTTGCGAGTCTGTTTGGCCAGGGTTTAACAGAACTCAATGTCAAGGTACGTCTGTCATCTTTCAATACTTGTGTGCACAAGTGCACACTTAAATGATGCCATATAAACTTATAATGTGCAGTAAGGAAGAGCCATGTAATAGCATGGAATCAACTTAAGCAGCAAACAGATTTGGTCATCAATTACTGGTAGCTTTCCATCAAAATGTCACTTGAAAACAATTTGCAGCATAAGCAAAACCATTAGCTGTTAGCACGCCTTACTATAAATGTTAGTATCTGTTAGAGTTTGACTTCAGTATTAAAGCACTACTTCAATGGTTTCACCTAATACCTTCTGTTAGCTCTTTAATCTCAATGAAAACATCGTTTACTAACTAAAGCTCATTGGCAACCACTAATCTTAAAACAAAGATTTCAAACTTTTGCACTTTGACATATTAAACATTGTTGTTCAATTTTTACCCTTGGCATATTATTTTTCTCCCTTTGGTTTTGAGTATGGTATTAAATGTACATGTATGAAAAATAGTTCAAAACACAGGGAGCAAAAAATTTAAACAAAGGATAATTGAACCACAACACATAGTGTATCAAACATAAATACTAACAAGGATCAAGAAAACTCTGTTCTTCGATATTTTTACTTTACACATACAGTTAGTACAGTTTCAGCATCAAACATGAACTTGGATGGAAAAAAAAAGTTAAAAAATAATAGTAATAACATCAAGTGGAAAGAAAGACTCCATACCTGGAATATTTGGTTTCTCTAAACCATTCCATCTTCCAGGTGATTTCTTTTTAAGTGAGATTTCTAGAAAGGCCTTAGCAACTCTGCTGCTGGAAGATGTTATGTCCACTTTTCCCCTGCATGATTGCCAAATACAAAACAAAACATCAGCATTATTACTGACTGTTTTTCCCCTTTTCCACAGCAAGGGTTACACTTTAATTAATCAGTGTGTGCAGTGCACATGTACATTGTCTTTCTCAGTAAATTAAACAAAATCGTGTACATGTACACAATCACGAATCCCTTTATTCCTTTAAGCTGATAGGTGGAGATACTGTTCCTTTTCATTCTCTTATTTCAATTGGTGTTTTGGACTTTTTACAGCCTCTACCATCTGTATACCAAGATTTGCAGACAATAGTAAACAGTAAACTGTATTGAGAATACAAACAATGTAGATAACTATTTTTAAAGCTGTTTTATTAATTCTAATAAGTGCAGCAAGGAGTGTTACCTATGTGTGAGCAAATATTTTTCCCATTAACTAACCTGAGTTTGAGATTCCATGAAAAGAGTGTACTTGCTGATGTACATGAATACATCTTCAGAAATTCCTTGTTGCTTTAAGAGGCAAAGCACTCTATTAAAATTATTATTTTTATAAATGGTACCCACTGTAATGACAAGGTGAAAAATAAATTTATTTTAAGACTGAAACAAATTTACTGAGCTTGACCATGTCACTGTTAAGGACCAATTCTATTTTAATAATAATTGTTTCAGGAACATCCATATGCTGGCTATATTTTCAAGGCATGACTACAAAATGTACAAATAAAAAAGCCTTAACTGTGCTTTGTGGTGTTGTAAGGCACGCAAGGTAGGGACAAGAGCATGAAGGAAGTAGGAAGAAGCACAAGCTGTAGGCGAGTGCTTTTAACTACTTCTTGAGTGTTCTTGTCACTTCCTTGTGTGCCTTATAACAGAACAAAGCATGGTTAAGGCTTTTTTGTTTGTTTAAAAATAATATAGTTTTTCCCACATTTGTATCTAAATTTGTTTCAATTTGTGAGAAAACTGAGTTTATTTTATTCTCAGCTTGCACGCACAGAATGGCGCCAGTGATCGTACATGTTGTGTCAACAATGTGTCTTGTTGTTAAAATTTTTTTTAACCGGCGGTTAAAACTGTTCAGTTAAAACAAGGAGCACGATTCATGTTGTCAGTTCTATTTTATGACCGTATTATTTTAATTGAGAAGTTTAGTTTTTGAATTGTGAAAAATGCCAGATTTGTAATGACTTTGAAACTGCATGCGCAGACAAATGGCATCATTCGCGTGCTTTGTACTCTCGTAAGGCACGCTCGATTTCAATGAAAAGATGCGCGAGCTTCGTGTATATTACAAAAGCTCTATTAAGGGGGCTTATTTAATTTTAGGCCTTATTAACAGGGGGCTTAATAGAGAAGGGGAGGGGGGGGGCTTATTTCAAATCTTTGAACACACCATTTTCGTGTTAAATAGTTTCTGTACTAATCTCAAACAATACCGAGCAGGAACAATACCGAACAATACTGAGCAGGAAACAGTATTGTGTGTTTTACGGTATATTTGTTTCAAAACAAACCAACTGGGCTGCATAAAGTGTATTTTGTTTAGTTAGAGGGAATAGGAGGAATTAATTGAAGGGCTCGGGGCAAGAACGTCCTCCCGGCTTTTGGTCGATTTTCGATGTGCTCAATAGAAACTGAGATTTGGCATGTGGACTTCATTCCAGTTAAAAAACATTGCTCTGTATTTGTTTTGGCTGATTTCCTCTTTGTTTTCGAGAAATAACGTATGAAAAAAAAAAAAAAAGTCAGCTCATTCCCTTGCGTATTAATATTCATGCGCGAATTGAATTACCTTTAGGGCACGTGAAATGATTGACGCTTGGAAAGTATTGTTTGATAGTGTGACGTTGACTATACATTTGGCGGTTAAAACATCGATTTAAGTTTCATTGATAGGAAACTTACGTGGCTGTAAGGTGTCGATTGCTAGCTAAATTTAATCGTAACTCGCCAGCCTGGTGGTCGAACGGATGTCATTTAAGTCTGTCGATCGGCAAGTCAGACACTTCTGAAAGAAGCCAGTGGTGTTTCTCTGTGCGTGCCAAATGCTGGAACAAATCGGCGTTTCACAGTACAGAGTACTGAGCCAGGCGGGACAGTCTGAAAGCAACTCTCGTCTTAAAAGCGGCCCGCAGTTGAGAGTCTTGGCCCATTTGCCAAAGGTTGCCATGCTAGAAATTTGGAAATAAGAGTTGTTTTTTGACTTAGGCGAAAAATATTGGATGTTTGAAGACGTGTTGCACGCGCTTGAAAGGATGTTTTTATGCCCACAATCCAATGCGACCACAGAGGGCGCTGTCTCCTTGAAAAGTTCTCGCGAGGACTGGAAATGAATATTCGCTCGGCTGCGGTGGGAAAATTTTTCACTTCGGAGCAGGAACATTACGGAGAATTCATCTAAGAGTGGGAAATCGGCAAGACGAGCAGTCAGTCCATTTTCGATGAGCTGAGTATCTTGCAAACAGTGCATTTTCCATCGGTTTTCATTTCTAAACGGCACTTTCAGAATAGTAAGTTTTGCGTGGTTTTGGCGGTTGAGAAACGTCGGCAATGGATTCATTTTCGTCGTCAAATGGAAAATATGGAACGAAAATGGTATTAAAATCAAAGTAAATGATGACAGGTCAAGACTTTGGACAACATGCTTAACTAGTTCTGAAAATATTCTTTAGCTTCAAACTGCTGAAAATTTGCATACCTGGTATATAATTATGAAATTCGATCGCGCACAATGGGCTGTCACACGACTCCCGTGAAAATAATTTTAACTGTTTATCTGGGGTGAAAATGCTTTTTGCCATTAATCTCACGTGAAAATACTTTTTGATGATGTTTACAAGACTCCATATAAGCGAACTAACCGAGGTACTCGATGCAAAAGTGATTTATATGTTAAAATACGCCAGCATGTTTATCTTATTAATAATTATTAGAGAGGGGAGGCTTATTACAAAAACTGACTCCCAAATGGGGGGCTTATTAGAGGGGGGCGGGAGTTAAAAGAGAGGGGGGGCTTAATAGAGCTTTTACGGTACATCTATGGATTTTAACTGAAGGACTTGAATAAAGAGGGGGGGGGGGGGGGGGAGTTACATGACTGTATAATTATAACAATGTGAGATGTTTTAGTCACAGCAAAAGAAACTAAGCAGGGAAAGAATCTTACTTTGATGGTTTACCACTGATAAAACTATCAATCTGAATGATAAAACAAACCTAGTAGAAAAGTTAACTTGCAGTTCATCTTCATATAGGATTATACCAAGATCCTGTTTGGTGACTTCTTTCACATACAAATGGACAACAACTGTATCTCCCTGGAGGAAGAAAAGAAAGAAAAACAATAAGACCAACAATTAAACTACAATGTATGTTACCCAATAAAAACTCCCATGCACAGATTACTTTAATTTACAATGTAGTCTATACAAACAAAATTGGCAAAGTTCTTGCTTCCATCACCTCAAATCAGTTGCTCTCTTGCAGCCTAAGAGCTACATTTGTACATGTACATGCAAGTCCAGCATTAAAGGGAGCCTCCACTCTTACAACAAATTGTTGGAAAAATTACTAGTTTCAAAAATTCAGTTTACAATATGGGAGTATTTAGCATTTTGAAGAGCACAAAAAATGGTTATCATTAAGGCAAAAGGCCTTTTTTCACTTTTAAATAATTAATTCCTGGGCATTACCATTTTTGATTTTGTGATGTCAGTTAGTTGCATCTACACTGTATTGTCAGGAAGCAAATGAAGCAGAAAATCCTTTGTGTTAAACGTGTTAGATAAACTTTGTTTATCATAATTTAAAATTCTGGCCTTATCTTTGCGGTAGGAAATTATGTACCCTAGGTATGTATAGAGTTACTAATGCGTGTTCCACAGATCCCGAGTGTCAGTTTCATTTAGTGAGCATTTGCAAAACATTAGTGCTGTTAGTTTTAGCTATGTCGAAATTTGAATTCGCTCAATGGTGCGATGCAAACGGAATATCATCAAAAACAGCTGACATTTTAAAAGATCAGGACCTCCATGTTGAGGAAGCTTTAAAGCTGCCAACACAGGATGACATTGCTGAGCTTAGCCTCACAAAGGGGCAAAACAAGCTTCTGTCCAAAGCCGTGAACGAGCTGAGAGCACCAGATTTGCCACCGAAACTAAACCCATCACTAAACCCATCACAACAACCAGCCTTGCGAAAGACCAAGGTATTGACAAGATTCTGAAGAAATTGGACAACGGTGGACGGCTAGATGCACTACTTTGCTCTGGGGGCCTTGTTGAGTTACAACAAAGCCTCCATTCAGCCACTCCAGTAACAAGCCAGCTACAGGGAGACATGACTAGAATGGGTTTAAACCCGCATGTGTACTTCGGGAAACCCACTACACCAGGTGAACAGGACGGGAAACCCCTGCTCATTCCTGACTTTGTTGATGCTTATTCTGGATCCATGGAGCCAGAAGAACCTGAGAAAGGCGCGGGTGGCGGAACTCAGGTGATTGTAAGAGCGTTTAAGTGAAAAACACTGGCCCTTGAAAGCATCACCCTCTCCCAGTGGATGGGGGCAAGAGTAAAATTCCTCAATTCGTTTCTCTCGCTCCACAACTTGGATAGGAAATCAATCCAGGACTACCTTGCCTACATAGTCAAGGTCTCAGAGCTGATCGAAGAACACACATGGCAGTCCGTCATTCTATATGACAACGAGTATCAGAAACTCCAGCACTGCCACGGGTTTCGCTGGGGTAGCGATTCTCAACACTTGCACACGTGATTCTTAATGATACCATTTGTTGCATTTGTTGATGTGTACAGTTAACGCTCTGCCACGGACTCAACAGAAATTTAAAAGCGAAAATAGGCGATGATGATATTGATTTTTTTTGTACACTTAAATGTTATATCCACATTTTAAAACAAAATTTAAAACCTAGTAATTGTTTCCAGCAATTTAGAGTCAATTTGTTGTAAGAGTGGAGGTCCCCTTAATATTCGTCTACACCCTCTACAACTGCATTGCCTACATGTACATGTACAAGAGACTGCAAACAGTTGTACTTTTTCCCTCAAATAACTCGCACAAACAGATGGTAAAATTATCAAAATGGCAGAAGAGAGTGAAGAGCAATTGGAGAGAGAGAGAGGGAAAAAAGCATGAATGCAGAGGTTCCATTGTTCTTCGAACACCTGTCCCTGAGACGGAAAATATTGGTTGATTATCTGTCCAGTTGTTCAAGAAGTGTCCTATAATTAAATAACAATATATAATTATAATAAGAACCTTCCCAGAATCCTTTGCAGCTGGAAAATCGTCAATCCCAAATAACTTGGTCAGTTTGAGGGCAGCAAGACCCCCACGTTGTCTAGAAATAAGTCTTACCATAAACTAATTATTGTACAAGACTAAGGGCGATGACGTCATTAGTCACGTGACTTTGCTCACAAGTGCGTTTTTGCTCACTGTGACGAAGTTATTTTGTTATTGAAAAAGCAGTCAACGTGGTTTGAAGCACAATGGTGTGAGCCATTTCGGACTGCCCGGGTACCGAACAAAATATAAATATTAAGGGAGGTATATACAATTTTCAAAAAGTGGGAGTCTGGGTACAAGTGCTATCTCGCGTTGCATTAAACGCGAGGAAACAAAAATTTGGATATTGGTAGATATTCTTATGAAACATACATTTTTGTCATTTTTAATGCTGTGACGTCATCGGTCACGTGACCAGAACGGAGCAAAGTTTAATATTCGCTCTAAAAGTTTACTAGAACCTTTCTCCAAGAATATTTTTAGGCGAAGTTGTAGTTCAATAAATAGTGTTTTAAAAAATGGCCATGATTACTTTTTCCTAAAAAAGTGCGGCAGTAGAAAATCTAACTGAAAAGTTTGTCAGCTTCCTGCTCAACGACCATTTGCGGTAGGAATAAAAGAAAATTTTGCCTAAGGTTTGAGAGTATGCTCTTTATGATGGCGTTGTCAGTTTCTTCTAATTTCAATTGCTTTAGGCGAGGATCGATGTTTAAGATTTTTTTCAGAGGAGAGGGCCTGGAGGAAAGAACAAAAACGAAGCTATACTTTCGCGCGCTTTTTGTTCACTGCGACGCCGCGCCACAAAAGGTTAGCTAGAAAAAAAAAATTCCAAGGACTGGACAACGGACTGGACTTGTATTTTCTTTAAACGGAACTTTTGACGACTTTTTTAATAATTTTTTTTTTTATGGCTGCTGTCTGCTCAGGGACAATGTTTACTTGAGAAGGTAAGTTGATACAGATAGTTGTTGCTGTTTGTTAAAAAACAAAACAAAACAAAAGCGCGTTTGTGGTACACTTAAATGCACTTCTCACCTAAAAAGTGTTGTTTAATTCTTGAAATTATAAAACTTAAACTAGAAGTTGCAGCAATGCGAATGAAATCAAGTTAATGCTAACATTAAATGAAACAATTTAAGTTGCTTAAGGCAACCGATGCAAGCTCAGTAATTTTACTAAATACGATATTTGAAGGTTAAAACCGTATCTTAAACAGTGACGGAATAAATGATTACTTTATTTTCAACCGGAACTTAAAACGTTACCTTCATTCGCACAGACATCAAAACTTTATTTCATACTGTCCATGAACTAAATTCCCTATTACAATTATAACAAAGTGTACAATAAAGCCATTATTCAAAGTATTGGCCTAAGAAAAATAGTTGCGCGTAAACAAATACTGGAACAGTTCGTGCTTTCAAATGGATTACCCTAATGAATTACACGATTCCGACACATAAGTTTAATTTGAGTGGCGAAACATTTTGTTGTATCTGAAAAATTACTGTACTGCAAAAAACGTTTTGACAGAGGTTGTAATGCATGGGGGTTTACATAATTTAATTCAATTTTATAAAGCTAAAAATTGTATGTCAAAGATTCAGCAAAAACAGAGAAAAGTTTTAAAATCACGGCTGTTTGTGCGAGTTCGTGTACGTGCGCGCTAAATGCGGAAGGTACCTAAGCTTAATAACTCTGAAGACGTCAAGACGTTAAGTTTATGTCAAAACCGACCAAAAACCAGTCGAAAAAATACAAAGAAAGATTAGCAAATAATTGTTTTAATAGATTTGGCAGTTTTACAAAGTGTTACGCTTCTGGTTTGTAGCACCTATTTACAATGGTAGTCTGAGGAAAAACCTTTTTACAACAACGTTTAAATTAGAAGCTTAAGCTTACGGTAAATTTCATTTGAATCTATTTTTTAAATTGAGGGGAAATTAAAATGTAATTTGCTATAAGAATGGGTCCAACACAGAAATCCTGAAAACCTTCTTCACAAACAAACTGACGATAGACTTGAAAACCAAATTTGAGAGTAGGCTTAACTTCTTGCCGAGCCATACAAAAGTTGGGCACATAAACAAAGACAACGCTTATCTGGCTTATCGGTTGACCGTAAGGTTTTTGAAGAAAACGACTAAATAAAAGGGCAACGGTAAATACCTTCTCCAATCGTCGAAAAGGCTACATCGGATCACCGCGTAAATCGCACATCCTTCGTCTTTAGTCATGCTCAAAGCACAGCGGGAAAATTTATGTGTTGTCGAATGCAGTCGCGGCGCGAATACAATCCCTTTCACAACGCTTTAGATACATCCAAAAAGCCGTCCATCAAGCCTTGATATAATTCTTCCCAGACTGGCCAGTTAAAAATATTTTTACAGTCTAACACATCTTCAGGTGACCTAGTCGAAGTGGCGGAACGAGAGAATCGAACGAGGTATCGCACAGCGTTCATGTGCTCGTTAATCCACTGACTTGGTCTAAGGTTTTATGAGACAGGATGAACCAAATTTCAAAATCATTTCACCGTTTTGAATGTAGTTAAGCTTCGGACTAGAAATTTCCCATTACTTTGTAAACTTGACCGCAAATACCACTTTCACCACAGCTACAGCGCTGCCGCAAGCAAACCGTCGCTTCGTTTCAGAAGGTCGAATCACTTCCTGTGATTGGTTAAACAAAATGACGTGTGAATCGCGAGGTGTGGAGAATCTATGATACGATGACAAAAATAGCGGGCAATGTCTTCCTTCGTAATTTAACCAAAGAAAAAAATTGCAAAACATTTCATTTTTGGTTTATCGTGAACTAAAAAAACTGTCAGTATGAATGAATTAAAATGCAAAAACTAAAAAAGATAAAATTAATAAAAAAAAATTGTCAACTATTTTCCCAAAGAAGTATAAATACACTTGCCGCGATCCAAGCCCACTCATAAGAAATATCCACAAAAATATGAATACAATTTTCCGTCTGTACAACATTTAACCCCCAAATTTCAATACAACCAATTTTTTTTTTTACATTTCTTAGTAAGCTCTGGCTTGCTGGCTCAGCAACAAATAACTTTCAAAACCATGAGAAGTTAAGTGAGAGAAACAATGTCCACAAGGTCTAAATAATAAGTCAGTAGTGCAGGATTGGGTGGGGCAGGGGTTCTGAACCTTCTTCTGGTTCTACCCCTTACGTAGCAGTATCTACTTATGTCTTAACTTTGTTGCAGAGTCTAACAAAATTGCAAATTCATCACAACTTATCATTGTTCTTACCACCTTGGGAATGCCACCTTGGGAATGCCACTCTTTTGGTAGCCGCTTCAGTACAGGTCTATTATTTCTATTTCTGTATTGTAACCGTTTTCTCCATTTTTACTTTGCTTCAGTGTTGCCCCTGAAGAAGATTAGTCATGTCTCGCCGTAATATATATGGCATTAAAAGTTACCCTTTTCGACCATCATTTTGTTTCTTTGCCTTAATCTACCTTTTTATGGGATATATAATTATATATTGTTATTTCCGGTTTTACTTGTAATAATAATAATAATAATAATAATAATAATAATAATAATAATAATAACATTTATTTCTATAGCGCAAATTCAACTGTACAGTTTTCAAATGCGCTTTACAACACTTTGTGGGGGACTTTGCCAGACTGCTCCACGCAGTTCACAATTTTTTTTATGAGAAAGTTCAGTATGATATACCGGTGCCCCCAGGTCAGAATAAGTGATAAGCCATCACACCGGGGACATCGTCCCCTACTCTTCCGAACAGTGCGTGGGTTCTTTAACGTCCCACACCAGTACTGTGAGACGGGGCCTACGGTTTATCGTCCTTATCCGAGAAGACTAGAAAGTCTAACCATTTGCAGATGTTATTGCAAAGGCAGCACTTTCTCCTCAATTATTTAAAGACCCTGAGTGTTGGTCCGACCGGGGTTTGAACCACCGACCTCCCGCACGCTAGTCCGGTGCTCTACCACTGAGCTAACCGGTCGGCGGTCCTCACTCTACTGTACCACTATAGAGTGCAAAAGTGTGATGTCACAAATATTTGAATTTTTGAAATTATGGGATTTCTTGAAATTTTCAGAGAGAGCAAGATGAAAAATGCTAACATGCCAAAAATTAGCACGTCAAGGCAAATTGGTTCCGGTTCATAACGTTATGAACTGAGCAAAACTGAGAAGGATTTGTATGGAATCAGCAGAGCATAACAGTCGTAATATCTCGCTCTCAAACTATAAGAAAATGCTGATTTTTAACAAGTAGGTCTTATTTATCATGTACTTTCTGAATATGTGACCTCCCATGCGAAAACGTTAACAAACAAGTTCCCGTTTAGAACGGAATTCCGTTCACCAGTGCACGGAACCCGTTTGTTTACGTTTTCACGTGAGAGGTCACAATTTAGTTTTTGTGACCTCATCACTTCAGTACTCTATTGAAACACAACATAACTGCTTTCACGGGAAGAATATTTGAAAATAATAATGGATCAGGCAGACATTCATTGACAGGTTTGCCAAGATAACGTTGATGGGATCACTTAATTTTGAGACTGGGAGCCCAAGTACATGTAGTTTCATGAAAGGGGCAAGGATGAAGATAATTGACAATTTGAGCCCCAAGCTAAAATACTTGGATTCTCTTCTCACAATTGGTACAAACATGTACAAGTACATGTAGTAATCCAAGTACATGTAGTAATCCTGCAAGTCTTATCAACTGGTAGACAGCACAGCAGAAGCTTGAACAATAATTGAACAGATAACGTACATGTACACTGCACATGTACAGTAAGACACAATCTGGGCTCAGTTGCTCAAAGCATGGTTAGTGCTAACCATTGGTTAAGATGTATTAAGACCTATACGTTGTCATCGTATTTAAATGTGGCTAAATGTAATCTAGGCTAAGTTAAACTCGAAACAATGCTGGCAAGCAGTTTTCCCCATGATTTGGTGTGTGGGATGGCCGGGGTGTGGGAAGGGGCTCCAGGTGTTTGCAGCTCGGCTTTGGATGTCAATTCATTTTGGCGTTTGCTTCTCGCTCGTAAGCAGTTATTTTGCCCATTTTACTGTTCGTTGGCGTACTTTTGGATCATTTAACGATGGGGTCATGTTCTACCAACAACAGCTGCCAAACTGCTCCCGTTTTGGAAGCTGCAGAAGACTCTTCTTCTGCGATCTTGCAAACAGATCCACTCGAAGGTTCGCCTTCCAGTTTGCAGGCTGTTGTTCCCCCCGCAGACCAAGGAATTTCTTCGGCGCTCGCTTTGTCCGTTGCTCAAATGGTGCAAACTGCGTTGGCCGCCGATTGGTCGAGAACTCTTTATCGCCGGCCGTGTCTTGTTCACCCAGCTTGCCGCTTGTTTCCAACACAACAAGCTAATCTGTTCCGGCTGCAGTGACTAGTTCGTGTTTGGTTGGAGGTTCTCCGTCGCTGTTGTCTTCAACGGGCAACTTCTTGACAGCTGGCACAGGATTTGGTGGACTTCCCCAGCAAGGTAGGCCTACTTTGTCTAACTCTGTGGTGGTGCCTTCATTTGTTTCCACCTTTACCATGCCGTTGATGCCATTATCTTCTGTTTTCAGTGCTACAAGTCTCTGCAATTCACAGAATGGTGCGCTCTGTGACATCGCTGATCGTTCTGCCAATCTTTCTGCCATGCCGGCTTCGCCGCTACTAGATCAACCGTTCGTCGTTGGTCCCAGTTTTTTGCCTGTGCCAGCCAAGTTAGTGGCCCAGATCGTTGCGGGAAAGTACTTCAATCTAAGTGATTTACTCTCAGTCAACCTGGTACAGAGAGAACCAGAAACGCAACTGCTCTTTGATGGTTGCCTCATGTTGACTTCCCAACTACGGAAACAGCGTCGCCACATTGAGGATATCGCGTCGTGGATGGAGGCTTCTGCCATTTTTTTCTCTAATCTTGGTCTCCCATTTTCCTCATCACTGGAAAGACCTCATGCAATATCAGTTGTTGATCCTGCATACTTACCGCCATTTTTCCAGAAGAGTTTGGCTCGCGTACAACCAATCTTTCCGCCAGCATGCTGCTGCAACTCGGTTATCCGACTGGTCATCCATGAACATTCATTACCTTCTACATATCCTGGAATAAGGGGCGTTGTATGGCTCTGTTTGCGTCTTGCCGTTACGCCTATCATTGCAGCTCTTGTTCAGGATCTCATCGTGCAACAGCATGTACCCGATCGCCCTCCGGAGATACTACTGCAGACCACAAACGTCGCAGCCGCTCCCCAAGTGCTTCTGGTTCTTCAAGGCCCAAGGATCGCCGCAGTTGACATATTGTTCAATTATTTTAGCATTTATTTCCCACATACACGTTGTATCGTTGAGGTGCTCTGGTATACGTGCACCCTCAATTCAAATGTATTCGTTTGAGTTTCTTTTTTGTCTTTTTTGTTTAGTATTTGCATGCTATCTAGATTTACAGTGCAGGGTTGTCGGCCTTGCCTTCTCGTGTGTTTACTCTCTACAGTAGCACAGAGCAGCTTGTCTCCTTGTAGGAATAAAGTTGGATGTTCCTTTTTGTTCCAGGCCATGTGTTGTTTTTTATTTGCCCCTTTGCATTTCTTTTAGGGGACCCTGCCTTGCCCCCAGTGTCCCCATTAAATGTTTCACAATTCAGTCCGGATTTGGCCAGGCACCCTGACCGACAGGCCGTTGCGTACATTCTCGAGGGCCTTCAGCATGGGTTTCGTCTTGGTTTCCAACCTGATCGAAGACTACAGGCAGCTAGGAAAAACAAACCGTCCACTTTTCAGAACCCCAAGCTTACTGATGATTATCTAACTAATGAGGTGGTGCAAGGTAGGGTTGCTGCCCCTTTCCACTCCATTCCTTTCCCTAACTTACAAATCAGCAGCTTTGGGGTAATCCCCAAGAAGGGTCAACCAGACAAATGGCATCTTATTGTGGATTTGTCATCTGCTCCTTATATCGTTAACTCTGTGGTTGACATGGTGGAGTGGATAATTTTAAATAAGTACAATGTGGCAGACCTCATGCATTACCTGGATGATTTCATCACAGCTTGCCCTGCTGACTCTGATCAGTGTGCCTGGAATTTACAGACTTCCCTAGCTGTCTGCCGCGCTCTTGGCCTTCCCCTCCATCCCTCCAAGTGCATTGGTCCAACTGCTTGTATGGTGGTCTTGGGAATTGAGTTGGACTCCATTAAACAATCCGCCCACCTCCCTGCTGATAAGCTGGCAGCCCTTCAGGATTTAATCAAGTCATGGCAGTCTAGATGGTGGTGCACTCAACGCCAACTGGAGTCACTGATTGGCCATCTCCATCATGCTGCCAAGGTAGTTTGGCCTGGTTGTACCTTCTTGCGACGCATGATAGACCTCCTCTGCTGTTTTCGCTCTCATGATCACCCTATCCATTTAAATGCTGAATTCAAGCTTGATGTCAAGTGGTGGCATGATTTTCTTAGCTCATGGCATGGGGTGAGTAATTGGTTGTTTCCCGGGATGTCGGCGGTAACGGATGTGGAAGTGACTTCTGACGCGGCAGGCTCCTTAGACTTCAGAGCTTACTTCAACACTGAGTGACTAAGTGGTGCCTGGGCACCATCTCAGGCACATCAATCCATTGCTTATAAGGAACTTTTCCCTGTAGTGGTAGCATCATACCTGTGGGGCTCTCAGTGGTCAAGGTGTCATGTTCTCTTCTGGCCAGATAATGAGGCTGTTGTACACAAGATCCCATGTATTATGCATCTTCTCCATTTGCTTCTGCTTGCTGCTGCTCGTTTTAATTTTACTTTCACTTCACAGCACATACCTGGCATTCATAACAACATTGCTGATGCTCTGTCCCCCTTTCGTTGGCAGGAATTCAGGCAGTTGGCCCCCGAGGCTCAGCTCTACCCAGTTCCAGTCCCTCATTGGGTCTGGGAACTCTTGGTCCCTCCTCCTTAGAAGTGCAGTGTCAATTTCCTGGTTCAAGGGCTTGCTTCATCTACTCGCTCCTCTTATTCATCTGGTCAGAAAAAATTTTATGATTTCTGCCACCAACTTGGCAAAATCCACCAGTCTGGCTCCCCATGCCCCACTGATGAGTGGATATTGTGTCTCTTCGCCACCTTCTTGGCCAATACCACTCAGCACTCAGCCATTAAGGTTTACCTGTCAGCAGTTCGCTCCCTTCACATTGAACAGGGCTTGCTGGATCCTCTTGTTGACTGTCTTCGGTTGTGACGAGTTCTTCGAGGCATCAATAGAACTCAAGGTGATGCTTCTGCTTTACGCCTACCTGTTACGAATGACATCATGATGGTAATTGTTCGGGCCTGGACTTGACCGTTCTGGCCAGCAGTTTTCCCCATGAGTTGGTGCGTGGGGTGGCCAGGGTGTGGGCAGGGGCTCCACGTGTTTGCAGCTCGGCTTCGGAAGTCAAGTCATTTTGGCATTTGCTTCTCGCTAGTAAGCAGTTATTTTGCTCATTTTACCCCCAGCCTGCCCATCCCTCTTTGCCTGGTAAGTATGTGGTAAGTATTGTAGTCCCCACTGTTGCTTTCAGTGTGACGGTGCCTGGTGGTTGCCGCTCACAGGGTTGTCATGGATACCCTGCACGTTCAGCTCAGTTTGTCTTGTGGCTTCACCTTCTGGCACCATTCCCCAAGTTCATCTATTGTTGATGGGTTTAACCCTGGTTAGCGCTAACCATGCTTTGAGCAACTGGGTCCTGGTGTGGAACTGATCAACTTGCTTACAGCTGTATATCAGCCAAAGTTACAATGTGCAACTTTGCTGGTATTGAAATTCATGTAGTCTATATTTAAATGGGCACACTGAACCTACAATCCTGTATATAGATCTGTATATTAAGGACTGACCTTGTCAAACCAATCATGTTTTAAATGGAGAAGACCATATGTGTCTAGAGGCTTTGTTTTGCCTGAAAAAGAAAACCTGCATGTCAATTTGCTTGTTTTCTTGTTAATTTTAAACATGTCTTTATATAGCAGCTGCAAAAAAAGAAAAAAAAAATGAGACAGACAGGGAGAAAAGAAAACTGTTGGCCACAATTGAATGATTAAAAAAATTAACCAACTTGGATTAAGTATCAGGCATTATTATTCAACACATTGTGACAATGTAACAATAATAATAATAATAATAATAATAATAAATTATAATATATCACATTTATATTGCACATTTTCTATGCAACATTCAAATGCGCATTACAACACTGGCTGGCGGACTTTGCCAGACTGCTTATAACACAGTTTACATTTAATAAAGTTGAGTTATGAGTGCCCCCGTAATGTCAATATTAAATTAAGACAGACACTAGGGGTGGTCACTGCCAGAGTTTTGTTACGTCCCTAGTGGTTCTTTTACGTCCCACAGAATCAGAGAATTATGAAGAGTTGTGAGACGGGCCTACGGTTTATCATCCTTGTCCGAGAAGACTAGCGTTCTAACCTAGCATCCTAACTAGAAAACTAGCATCTAACCATTTGTAGATGTCATTACAAAGGCGATTATTTAAAGACCCTGAGTGTTGGTCCGGCCGGGGTTTGAACCCGGGACTTCCTGCATGGTAGTCCGGTGCTCTACCACTGAGCTAACAGGTGGGCAGTTGTTTAGTGCGCTCAATATTCATTGAGCTTACTAAACAGATATCCTGTGATATACAGTACCGCCTGAAAGTATTGACCCCTTTACCGTGTCATTGCCGCGTGAACTTCCTCGTGACTTTCCGTCGGTATTCCCGCGGCAGGCCGCTTTTTTACCGAGGAATTTTTTCGGTCAGGCTCCAAAGTTGCCGCGGGAAAACTAACCGAGGTAAAACTGAGGTAAAATGCAAAACAAGAACTGATGGCTCTCTTAATCTACTGATCGCACCAGATGAACTTCATCGGGTGCAATCAGTAGACAAGCCCAGGTGAGTGCTTTCTAATGGCCACTTGGTCAGTTAGCAAGTGCTACCAACACTGTTAGAGGTGGCAGATGGTTCTTCAAATCATATGTTTCTCGCAGAATTATTGTCAAATTTCACCTGGCTTGCCGTCTTGATTACTTTGGCAAAGCCGTCTTGGAGTCTCAATTTCTTTTGCAAGGCTAAGAAACTCTCATGCTCGCAGGAAATGTATTAGTCCTGCTATTTCCCAAAGATTTATCATTCACCATTCCTACTGTTCATGAGCCTTTTCCCAAAAGGGTCAGGAAAATATTATTAACTATAACCATAGTACAAACCAAACCATCAGATAAGGAGTACAGTTAATGATAAGAAAAATCTCGCGAGCAGGATTGTCAAAGTGTACAGGTTGTGTGACACTTACTTAGCGTGATCAAACTGAGGAAAGGGAAAAATAAACCAACAAAGCGGAATCCAGCCGGTAGCTTACTGTAATGTCAAATAAATGAACTCTGAAAAATAATGCTTCGGGAAAGTAGCAAGGTGTAACTTCTACTGTCGTCGACTGTACCGAATCAGTGAAGCAAAAATACTAACACAACGCTCAATTTGCCGCATAAAAGCCGGAAAGTTCTCTTTGACAATCCTACATGTCAGCATATATAATTAACTTGACATTATAATCTTACATTGTACATGTACGCACAGATCAGACGTTTCGAGTATTCGTTAACTTCCGTCCCGGCATCAAAGTATTTACAATGTACCTTCGTGTGTTGTGGACCCCTCGGCTTCCTCGGGTTGTACCTTTTGCGATTTTTGCGGCTGGTTGGTGGATGAATGGTCTGTATGCACACATTTTATGGCCATTTCTCCACAAGCGGCTCGCTTCCGTCCGGCGTGGACCGAAGAGTTCTTGACGTTTGAGTGCCAATTCGTCGTGGTTAGTTCCCGTTTGGAAGCCTTTAACTAAAAAATAATGTCGCCACGACTCCCTGCTGAAGGTCAGTGGCTAATTAGCACTCCTGGCGACGTTTTTAGTCGGTAAAAACCGAGTTCAACTCAATGTGGAAGTCATAAAAGGAGTAAAACTTTTCTTTTCCTGAGCCCGTGGTGACATCATATGAACACGTGCCCGTATAACGCATGCTCATGAACTGTTCGTTAACTACCCATAGTGCACCTGACTACAATGGAAACACGGGCCATGGTCTAAACGAGCAAGGGCCTGGGAACGAGGTTTTAAAATTTATCGATTGGAAAAAATTGTTTCCACTGCATTAACCCATTGGCACCCGTGCCGGCCAAAACCGGCCGTAAAAAACTCCCATGCTTCAAAACATTGCAACTTTCTCAATCGCACGAATATTGCCTTAACTGTTAGTTGTGAGCACGAAATGGAATGCCCTTTAAATTTGGATATCCAATAAATGCAAGAAACGTAGCGATTTTTACCAAATATGGCCTTTTGAGTTTGGACAAGAACGAAACTGGCCGTTTTTAACGTCAAAGAGAAACAACAAAAATGCCCCTTTTTGCCTTCATGGTTTTAGGGAAATCATCGTCCAAAAACCAAAATTCAACCATCATAACAAAATTCAGTCCTTTTCCTAGCTTAGAAATGACTTTTTTGTTCATATTCTTCTCCCGAGCGTAGATACAGCCTTTTGTTCCAGTGCATTCGGGCCTTCCCGACATTTTCAACATCTTGAGCGCATTGCATGCTGGGAACTAACGAGAATTTTTGACAGCGCCCGTTCCTTCCCCCAATTCTTTCACATAGCCACTCCGACCTACCGCCAAAATTTCCTGCTCGTGGTCATCTTCAGTACACAGAAATTCCAAAATATGTGGCGGTAGGTCGAGAAATTCATCAATAGTCGAGTCCCAAAGGTACTAAGTGTTCGACCGGCCAAATTCCCAGTTCGTCGAGTAACAAGCCAAATTCAACAACAAAGTACATCACCTTGCTCGATTCTTTGAGAAAGTGGACTCTTAGCTACCGTCACGCTTAATGATGCTCATCAGGCAGCCGCTAAAGATGAAAAATGGCTGTAAATTTAGCAGAAATCGCAAGCAAACCGAACTTGGGCCATTGTTGTCGCTTCACGGATAAAAAATAGCTACGTCAAATGACGTTTTCAGAAACCTTGAGCCTCCAGTGGCTTAGGACAGCACCACTTTTCCCTGGTAGTTCAAATAAAGAGTCACGTATTGCTATTCATCATTTATAGGTGGAAAATCACTCCGAAAATGTAAAAACCTGCGGTAGTCAATGGGTTAAAGAGCATCTCAAAAATGGTCACCTAACCAACTTTGAGGCTGTTCAGTTGTATTGGAGCTGAAAAAAATGCCTTTGAAAATTGTGAAAATTAGAGACTTTGTATGGTTTGGAGGGACACACTTTCCGAAATAGAGACATTTATATGGGATTTTTTTAAAGTTTTAAATGCATGTTATCTGGCGGCTTTTCAACCAAACATACTCAAACTTGCTTAAACTAGGCCTGTCCCGATTGCGCTGAAAAAATCGCCAAAAAGTGCTCTGAAATATGGCAAAAAAGTGCACAAATAGTGCTCGATTTTTATGAAAAGTGCTTGAAATTTAGAAATAGTGCAAGAAAGTTGCTCGTAGTTTTTTTTTCCTAGCAGATGTTCATACGTATTCCTAGTTTTATTAAACTTTTAACTCTCAATTTTCTAATGCTGAGGTGACCATAAAGTGTAACAACGTTTGTCGAACAAAAACCCTTTATTATCAGTCAAGCATAGTTTCTAAAGCACACAGCATCACAGAACTGCGGATGCATACAAACGTATGTATAGCTACAACTATGCTTAATTTCGTCAGCAGCTGCACTGAACAGAAAAGAGCAGTTATTAAGGAAGCCATTACTCTTTTTATAATTTCATTTTCTTTAGTGTGACTTGTTCTGTTAGGAGAAGGGTAATGAAGTTGTTGTTGTTGTTATAAGAGCGCTAAAAGTTCTGAGAAACACGGTGTCACGAACCAATCAAAATCGACTGTTTCCACGGTTTAAAGGACCGTAGCTCGTGCATTTCCATGACAACAGTCAGCCAGTCAGGCGACAAGGTGGAATTATTTAAATTCATGATAATAGAATTACTCAATGATAGAATTACTCAAGAATTACTCGGCTTTACTGAAAACGTTTCAAAGACAAAATATGTCATTTAACATATAGAAAATTGTGAAAAAATGGGCTGAAATGTTTCCCAAAAAGCGAAAAAAAAAAAAAGCTCAAATTCTGCTCAAAAGTCAATTAAGTGCTCAAGAGTGCTGAAAATGTAAAATAGTGCTCCAAATTCGAAAAAGTGCTGAAAAAGTGCCCAGCCGGCGGCAATCGGGACAGGCCTAGCTGAAACTGCTTAATTTGAGATACCCTTTCATGTGACACTTGATTTAGTTCAATTTCATTGATTATGAAGTTTGGATTCGTTCCCAGGCCCTCACTCATTTAGAACGGCCCATCGTTGGGAAACTGGAACCTAGTTTGGTTGTTTGCCGGACAGAAGTGGCGCGCCCGTAGCGCCAATAGGGAGCCTTAGCAACGACGACGGCGACGGCAACGAAAACGTCACTTCAAAATAGGACTTCTCGTTTTTTTAACGCTTTCGCTATTATTCCAATTTGTTTAACTTGGAAAGGACTGGCGAACTATTCAGGGACTAAATTGTTATGAACGCCATTAAAGCAAGGAAAAAAAAAGAAAACTTTACAGTCACACGTTCCCGTTCTCGCCAAAACCTAAAATTTGGTCATTTCACGTTGTTATTTTGCAGAGGACGGGAAAGAAATGTACCAAAATGTAAAACGCACGTGCAGAGCCATTGTTTTTGCTCATTAAGCCTATTGTTTTGTGGCGTCGTCGTTGCCGTTGCCGTCATCGTTGCTAAAGCTCCCTGATATTGAATGGCGGCCAGAAATAGCAAGAAAACATCAGGGTGGCACTGGAACTGTGCGAGTGCACCGTGCAAAAATAATTTCAGTACTGAAGGGGTCACGTATTTTACGCTGCCATCTGATCCTGAACTGCAAAAGGGGTACGCGAAAGTGATTTATGATTTTTTATGATTTATAGTCTTCGCCAGAGACCTGGCAGGGACACTACAACAGCTTGCGCCAATTTCTGTAGGCCCGTAACTGCAAATCCCTCCCCCATAACCACATTCTAGTAGAGGTAGACCACCACACCGGGGACTACGTCCCCTACTCTTTTCGAACAGTGCGTGGGTTCTTTAACGTCCCACAGAATCAATTATGAAGAGTTGTGAGACGGGGCCTACGGTTTATCGTCCTTATCCGAGAAGACTAGAAAGTCTAACCATTTGCAGATGTCATTACAAAGGCAGCACTTTCTCCTCAATTATTTAAAGACCCTGCATGAGTGTTGGTCCGCCCGGGGTTTGAACCCGCGACCTCCCGCACAGTAGTCCGGTGCTCTACCACTACGCTAACCGGTCGGCGGTGAAAGTTCTTGTGAACGAGAATTTAAACTGGCGAAAACATGTAATTTGCAGTGGCCACTGGAGCAAAGCAAGAAAATCCAAAAACCAATTGCCAGACATAGTTTGTACTCAGGAGTATGCGAAAAAACTGATTAGCGCAGGAGTACTCCAAAAAACCAACAATCGAGCTGAAACGAAAACTTGAGTTAGGACAGTGATATCATCTAACGCAGCGTCTAAAAATAATTGTACTCCCAGGAAAGCCCCTGCTAGTAGGACACCGCTTCCTTCACGTCCTGCTAAAAAAAAGACGAATGTTACCCGGAAAACTGGAAGCAGAAAATGCCAACTTAAAATGTCGAGTTGAAAGATTGGCAATATAACTCGACGAGAAAAGGAGCCGGTGTATCAACAATTTACAACAAGACCTTACAAAACTTCAAACAGAACTGAGCGCTAATGCACAATACTATCAACAACAGTTAACTGCAATGAAAACGGCAATGGAATTGAAAGAGTTTACTTATGAAACGCTTAAAAAACTGGATTAACAGTAACTGAATTTGATTGTCCGTTTGAATGGGGTTGCTGTTCCGCAATGTTAACTGTTATTATTTACGTCAGATATACATCGTCCCAGTAATGAAAGTTTACATTAAAAACATACTTTTTATTTGGACTGAAGAGACTAAAATTTGTGCCGCATTTTAAATCCGTAAAATCCGAAAAAGTTAACTGAGCCCGCACAATTTCCATGCTACGTGGCAGTAAACAAAAAACGTAACAAAACACTGTGCTGTTATTTCGATCTGTTGTTCATAGAGCATGGTTTGTTGACGAGATTGTTTATAAGTCGCCCCATGTCGCTGAGGTGTTACGCGATAGTTTCTCGAAATTGTGAGAATCTACTGTAGAATCTCTAACTTTCCATTGAAAGAGTTGCATGAGAACCTATACTAATTAGCCAGCTATTGTCTTCGCGGAGGTGGGTTTTACACGAAAAACATTACATTTCTAAATTATGATGAAACCAGTCAGATAAACAACTCTAACGTCTAGCTGCATAAAATAAAGTTGCATGTTTTGAGGTTTATCCGACCGTCACTGTAAGCCGGAAAGGGAAGAGAGCAACAGAACTGAGAAAGAACTTCATGGTGGATAAAGCCAGCCCGACCGTGATTAAAATCAAACCTCAATCTGAACCAGAAAAAATGGGTTTACCTTGGTGTAAAAACCTGTCGAGGTTTTCTTTGTTTTTGAGGTATTGTTAAAGTTCTGCTTTACGCTATTCTTTGATATACGTCATTCGTGAGTCTCACACGTTTCTACACCGAGTAGAGCCGAAAAAATTCCTTGAAATTATTCCGCATTTGAAATTGCAATTTGTTTTGTAGGTTGGTCGCAAAAAAGGGCGAATGAGGTTGTTGGTATCCAAGCTTTACACTTCCGGTCTCTCGCCAGTGATTAGCCCCTTGTTCTGCATGTGTAACCAAAAATGTGATCCAGAAGAACGGGCCCAAGTGAATTAGTTACTTCTAGCGGAGTACGAATCCTTCAGTTAAAATTTCCTTACCCCAGTGTACGTACTGTGATGTCATATTGTGATGTGTATGGTGAAGTTACGTAAAAAGTAATGCGACATGCGGTGCCTTTGTCGTCAGTAATGTTAAGCAATGATTTCATTGAATGCCAAATTACAAAAAAATATGACAAAGGACCTGGAATGACAAAGATTTATTTTGACAAGTAAACTGTGCCAACCCACTAATTACCGTTCCCATCAATACTGCACAAAAAATGACTGTATCTCACCTTTCTGAACAAGTTATAAGTCAAGAGTGGTAAAGCCGGCCTAGTCAAAGGTAATCGGCGCTAGCGATTGATGTCAAAATCACCATAAACGTACTGTAAAATGTTGCTTTGGTTTGTTGATAGGTACCTTTTGATGTGTATCAAAGGCATAAAACCTTTGACGCGAGCGAAAGAAAGCTCAAAGGTGAGAAAAAAACTACAACAATCACAAAACATGTCAAAAGAGTTTCTTTTGCACGCACTTTTGTCAAGCCTTTGATGCGGAATGCAAGGTGAGAGGAAAGCCGAATTTTCGTGCAGTGCTAGTTGATCAAAATATTTTTCATTGCGGATCAAATTATGATTTTTTTTTATTAAAAAAGAGATGAGTAATCTAATGCATATCTTATAGTAATATTGTAATACTTTAGTGACTTTTTTATTTATTTTATTTAATTTTACTTATTTATTTATTTATTTTTATTATTATTATTTTAATTCCTTATATATAAATGACTGATCCGCCTAGATTAACCAGTGCTATTTGCTGATCAGTCACATTTGTAAATGTGTTGAAATCTTAATTAAAGATCAATCAATCAATCAATCAATCGATCAATCAATCAATCTTAAGGCATAGCCATTAGATTTAATCACTGTTTCACGTTTTCCTGGCTTGGCGTCTTCCTGCTGTGCATCAGGAATCAGGAGCCCAGCAGGTTAGGTTCTCCTTGAACTATTGATACTTCGCCACATCATTAACTCTACGCTGTACGTTTTTCGTCTGTGGGCTAATGCCAGCAACAAGCGGAAAACGAATAACATGATTTGATCCGTCAGTTCAGCTCGAACGCACGACCTAGCGCAACTTTGCTTTTACTAAAATGAATTCAGTTTCGTTGAATCTTTTCGTTCGGAAATGTTTTTTTTTTTTAACCTTTACGATTCCTCACTGAGACTGAGGAATTTGTCTCAAGATGTTCATTAATGCTTCTGATGACCAGATCATAGTTGTCATTTGTAACTCGTATATTTCCTTCTCTCTTGTTTTATGTATGTATTTTTATTATATGACTGGCTCTTGCAGCGGTCAAGATGAATCAATTCTCCTGCTGTGATTGGCTACCCGCGAGGTCAAGATGGAACCACCTTAGGCGAGCGCATTCCGAAGAATCTTCACCTACTTCTAGAATCCACTGAGCCCCAGCAAATTCAGACAAGTCCGATTATTCTTTAAGGAGGGTCGCATGAGATTTTTAGCTTTGGGGTGTACCTGTTGAAATCAAAATTTCCTATAGAAGACACGCTTCGATTTGAATGACACTACAACATCTTTTGGACGTATGATCAAAGGTTCTTTTCTCATTGGTTTCCAAGTCACGGCTTTTACCATAGCGACGATAACGCGTGGCCGCTCATTTTGAAAAAGGTCAGCTATCTCCAAAGTAAGAAATTTCATAAACTAACTAAAAGAGTGTAAACTACTCAAGTCACGCAGCTTGTAGGACAAATAAAGTTTGGAAGGCCAGTTTTGTTTTGTTCATTCCCCAAGTTTTCTTCAAGCTTTACAAGGAAATATTAAAAAAATACACTTTTTTCAGTGTTGAAGGAAGTATCATAGGCGCTAAAAACATTTTGACTCAAATTGGGCCTCCAAGATAGCTATGATTGTAAAATAAATTAGTTTGGAAATGGCTAAATGGGAAGTACGCACAAGTCACAAAACTCGAAATGTGCATAAATTGAGCCGTTCACATTTTCTTGGAAAGCTTGAAAAAAAAATAGCCAGAATGAGCAAAACAGGAATTTAAAACTTCATTTGCAATTTATTTGAAAGAGCCGGCTAAAAGTTGTCGCACATGAGAAGTTTACACTAAGTTCAAGTTGTGTTACGAAATGTCTGACTGAATTTTGAGATAATCGACCTTTTTCAAAATGAGCGGGAAAGCGCTACCGTCGCTACAGCAAATACAGCTAACAAATACAGATCACCAGAAAGGAAAAGCAACAACTAATTAAACGGTCGGAAAACTTGAAAAGTGGTTATCGACCAAACTACGTGTCACTTGTCTGGTTGATTCAAGAATGAAATTACACCCAATGTCCACTGGCAGTGCTCCCAGGGGGCGAGGGGGATGAGTCCACCGGCAGGGCTGCCAGGGGGGCCAGGGCGATGGGGAGTCCACCGGCAGGGCTGCCAGGGGGCCAGGGCGATGAGGAGTCCACCGGCAGGGCAGCCAGGGGGCCAGGGCGATGGGGAGTCCACCGGCAGGGCTGCCAGGGGGGCCAGGGCGATGGGGAGTCCACCGGCAGGGCTGCCAGGGGGGCCAGGGCGATGGGGAGTCCACCGACAGGGCTGCCAGGGGGGGCCAGGGCGATGGGGGGTCCACCGGCAGGGCTGCCAGGGGGCCAGGGCGATGGAGAATCCACCGGCAGGGCAGCCAGGGGGGCCAGGGCGATGGGGAGTCCACCGGCAGGGCTGCCAGGGGGGCCAGGGCGATGGGGGGTCCACCGGCAGGACTGCCAGGGGGCCAGGGAGGCCAGGGCGATGGGGAGTGCACCGGCAGGGCTGCCAGGGGGCTAGGGCGATGAGGAGTCCACCGGCAGGGCAGCCAGGGGGGCCAGGGCGATAGGGAGTCCACCGGCAGGGCTGCCAGGGGGGCCAGGGAGGCCAGGGCGATGGGGAGTCCACCGGCAGGGCTGCCAGGGGGCCAGGGCGATGAGTCTACAGCGTGACTAGTTCCAGACCCCCACGGTATGAAATCAGGCAATAAGGGGTGCTTAGCATTTGAAAAAATATTCCGGATGGAATAACAGTTGAATAATGGTAATTGCCGACCAACGAGATGAGATTGGCTCTTACCATTTACAGTCAGGTGTTCCATTCCGAAAATCCTGAGAAAATATCTGAGTTGTTTACCTTTTACATGGGTAACCGGGTGGTCGACGGTTGCAGCAAATGGTACACATCAAACACCCAAATGACAATTTCCATGGGACGCGTTTGTTCTATTTACACAAACAACGGTCGGGTTTACAGAGCGATCCAAGCCGGAAGGCCTGGAACTGGTAGAAATGAGCAAATAGGAAATGACCATTGCTGAAGAACGCGTTGCATTTGACAAACGTTCCATTCATTCGCAGCCTTCCTACTTTCCCGCAAAACTTCGAAATGGTAACAAAGATGTTTTAAATGAAACTGTAGAGTTATCTATATAACAAGAAGGTCTTTTAAATCCCGCGGAAGACGATAATGACACTCCTATCCATGCAAGGGTTGCAATTTATACGAGTCACGATCATCGCCGAAACGAAGAGTTTTTCAAAAATATATTGCCACGATATTTCATCGATGAATATTTACAAGCCACTTCAGGGCGACTCGAGAGACCCTTGAAGCTCAGCGTAGGGAAATGAAGCCTCTGGAACATTCCTCAGTGATACTCTTATTGGTTGTATGACAAGGCCGCAATTAAACCGCCTACTGTGAAAGGAGAATAACGAAAGACCTTCTTTAATTTAGACGCAAAGTTTTAAGCGGGAGACAATCGGAATAAGCTTACTCAAAGAACCCTCGGGTAAAATTTTATGTTTTCTTCAATAAATTCTGCTTACCATTGGCATACATCACACAATTGTGATTCATTAATGTCTGAAGATCGGGTGCTTAATCCATGGCACACGGGGCATCGAGGTGGCCGAAGAAGGAGCCGCGATCTTTATACCAAAGATATGGCCGTAAATGGCCGTGAAAGGCCTGGAACCGGTGAAACCTTGTGAACACGCATTGTTTCCAACGGGAAAACAGGACTACCTTTTCAGAAGTTCCGTTTATTCCGGAACTTTTCCAGTGGAACGAACAAAAAACATGTGTTCCATTTACACTCCAACGGGAATTTCCGGAATCTCTTGGTAAATGGAAAACGCCGCCCGTTTTCCCCGGAAATTTTCCGTTTGGAAAGACCAAAATAGCCTTTCCATTTACATTCCATCCAACCAGGTCGTTTACTTGTCACCAAAACCCGAAAATTCCGGTTGGAAATTCAAATAGTACAGCTCATTCCAGAGGGTCCAACATAGGTTTGGTGGGACGCGGGATGTGGGATAAGATAGTTTTAAAGACGAGATGCGGGATGAAAATAGTACGGCGAGACCGGGATATGCTCCGTTTCGTAGGCGGGAAAAATCAAACAAAATTATAAGCGGGCTTAATGATGCCCAAGAACCGCACGTTAAAATGGCGTAAAATAGATTATTACCGTTCACATGATTTTCTGATGTTACGTGGTTTGTTTGCTCGGGGTAACACGTGACACGAATTAATAATTACTTTGACCTGTCGAGGGACCGCGGACACAGTTTAAAGTGTTAGGACTAAAACATCTAGCCAAGTAAAAGTGGTAAAATTCATACATTATCCATGTCATCTGGAGCCCTAAAAATCAATCCAATAAAAAAGTCGCAAGGGCTACAGCCCCACCAGCCCCTCCCCATCCACGGTTCATGTTATGCCACACTGGATTGTGAGAAATTCGTCCTGTTAAATTAAGAAAAAACGTCTTTGAGAATTCCAAATATAGAAAACCGCTACCTTCTGATTTACTTTAATGATTAGACCAAAAGAAAAAAGCATTTGCGCCCGCGGAGAGATTCTGAACTCTCGACCCCTGGTTTACAAGACCAGAGCTCTAACCCCTGAGCTACGAAGTCTAAAGACATTGGCTAGATCTTCAAATATGTCTGCTATCAATTTTTGAAATGCATGGCTTGAACGCGATTCAAGGAAGGACTAAGAATTAGATTTTCAGTCTGTAGCTCCTTGTGTACTCTTTGCTTTACTGGTAAACGGATTCTGATTAATTCAATAATGAACCGTGGTATTTTAATCTCCTTACCCTACCCTAAACGGAGCTTAACATCATCGACGGATCACGGATCAGACTGAACTGAATTTAACAAAAGTGGTTACTTCCAGATGCTCTTTTCACTGTTAAAATATCCATGAAGGTAGCTCCTCGAGCAGAAATGATGCTATCACTCTTTTTAATTCGTAAAACAGTCTACTGATTTCCAGGTCTCCATAGCCTACACTCGTATTGTTGATTTAAATTTCTTCCCGTAAGTTGCTTCCTCGAAACACGGTTTAGGAAACTAAGCGAATACGCCGAAATGTTTTCGTAGCTAGGTAGGGCTATAGCATTTAACCAAGTTCATGTGGTACATGTATAATTCATATAGTATCCATGTCATCTGGCATCTGACGCCCTCAAAATCAATCCAAGAAAAAAAAATGGTAGACTTGTAGCCCTATCAGCCCCTCCCCCTCCGCTGAAAATTCCAGCAAAGAGGGCGCACTCAAAACGTATTCCTAAATTTTCGAAAACTTTTCCCGGACCTTTGTCTGTTTCATTCAATTTCGGACCGGAAATCTCGAACATCGTGGTTGAATGGAAAGCGCCCCCTTAAGATGTATTCCTCTTTTACCATTACAACCGAAAAGACCAGGAAATTTTTGTATCATTTGTCAAACCATGCTTGTCCCGGCCCGTTTTCGCGCTCTTTTTGATCCAGCCAGTACCATAGGGAGCGTTCCATTCCAACCGGTTTTTATGTGTAAATGGTAAACGCTCCTGGACACGGAATCGAAAGATTCGCGGAAATAGTAAGGAAATTTCCGGAATTCCCCCGGTTCTGGCGACAAGGGGCTTTCTGAACCGACAGCTGCGGCAAGCGACTTGAATGAGCCACAAAATTCGACTCGGAATGTTAAACTCTACTGATCCGCTTGCATCTTCAGTATCGATTGAAGACATATACTATACCTGGTAACAAGAAAATATCAAATTACCCCGTATGTTTTTCATCACTGGCATGGTGTAGCTCGCGTTCAGATCGTTCGGGGTCGTTCGGAGTCGAAAGGATAGTTCTTCTTCTTCTCGTCGTCATCGTCTTCTTAATTCTTCTCCTGCTCCTCCCCCTTATTCTTCTCCTGCTCCCCTTTCTTCTTATTTACGTTATTTTTATCAGGTAACCGGACCTACACTACAGAGGGGTAATTGTTTGCTGGGACAAGAACACAGAACACAACTGCAAACAAACTATAAAAAAGAACGACTTGCAGAAAAGCGTTCGAATAATCAATATATGTTATAATTATTACGAATCCATAAGAACATTATCATATTTCTAAGTCAGACATCACTTATTATTAACTTATGTATTGTTACTGCTAACTGGGGATCTTCTTTTAGCTAACAGCTAACCAAAACCTAAATCAAACGTGCATTGAGGATAATAGCTTTAAAATAAGATCATAGGTACACAGACAACATTGAAATATATACCCAGTTCCTTTTATTATGAGTAATCAGAAGAGTGGTGAGATTTACATGCATAAGCCAAATGATTCCACTTCCTGACTTTGGAGCTCATGCAATTAATCAGTCTACGAATACTGGGCCTACACGTAAGTCCGAAGGGCGTGTTTAAAACCCGAAATGGCGAAATAAATGACGAAATGGCGAAATGACTAAAATTATCCATAAATAATACAAGACGAAAAAACGAGATGACGAAATGGAGAAATAGAGACATGACTTTCTTACAAAGTTTTGGTGTCCAGTAGTCATTTCCTTTGCCTTCCTAGCCTTGGACCGCCAAAACTCTATGTCACAATTCTTTGCACTTTCTTTTTTTAACCAGTTGCACTCACACGACCCTTCTCCTTCTCAGGGTTTCTCGGTTTTCAAAATGGTGTCAGATTGTATCAGTTTTTGCCTCGCTTCGTTCCAAGATTATACATCCAGGGTTCCAGGGATGGAAGGCATATCCTCAGATATGATATGGGTCAGTCATGCAAGATTAATCGATAACGTTGGTATGTAGATTTCACAAGTTTTTATCACTATTATACTTCCACACAGGTAGTTACTATAGATTCGTTGTTATATCCGTCGATCATGCTGTCCAATTCAAGGTCCAGGTCAACTCATTAGACTGGGTAAGTTTCCTGGGAAGTAATAAAGTGATATGTGTCTCAAAACATGTTGCCTTTCTGGTCCAAACCATTACACAAAGTGCAACGTTTGTTAAATGTGAGAGAAAGGAATACCTTTTAACCCACGATAAAGGGAAATATACAGTCAATAATGGAAGCAACAACAAACGACAAAGAAGAGAGGTACTTGGGCCTCCGTCAATTTCCCTGCAACTGGTGCGTTGTTTGCAATTTCAACGTTTATTTTCACGTTACAATTAACCTTATGAATAAGTCCACTTTCGAAAGTTATAGTTGAATACAGTTGTATTAGATAATCAAAGGTACATTCATCGTCAAAAGTGTTGGCAACGCTGCTACTTTTTACCTCTTGTTTGCTTCTTTCCTTACCCCTTGCGCAATGGTTAGGAAAACCTTAGTCCCAACATTGAATGGGGAAGGGTAGACATTTAGAGAAAAGGATAAAACCATCTTTTTTGAAGATGAATTGGAACTACTGCTTGTACAGCCTTCCCAACTACTTTTGTCCTGGTTTTTTGATCCGGGCATTACTAAACCACGAAACAGCGAAACGAAACACCGAAACACCGAAACACCGAAACGAAACACCGAAACACCGAAACAGCTATTTTTTCCTACTTTTTTCTCAAACACCGAAACAGCTATTTTTTACCACTTTGATGGTGAATAAAATAGACAGGCCAAACACGACTCCCATTGGTCCTTTGGTGTTATCGTTGACCTTCAAAGTTTGGCTCTTTATACGAGTATATCTTACTCTAATATTCGAGGATCTCTATTTCTCCCAGCCAGCAGTGTGAACTCCATTAGCCAGACTGCATGGTGCGTTTTCATTAATCCTTTTCCGTTAAACATTAGCCTGCATAGCAGACTTTTTGGTGTACGAACATTCGTTGAAAGACCGCCATTTTGGAAGAACTGGGGACGGTCAGTGTAAGGTATGGATTGTGGACTGCAGACCCGGACTGCGGACCCGGACTGCGGACTGGGTATAAAACGAGGACTGAGTATAAAATATGGACTGAAGGCTGCGGACTGGGTACAAACCGCGGACTGAGTACAAAACATTGTACAAAAAGCACGGAGCAACGAAATGTATTACTGCACTCAAATTCTTGAACTGTAGAAAAGGTGCTTACAATTGCTGTAAATATTACCAGAGTACACAGAAAACCTACCTATTTTGACCACCTCGAGCTCTTCATGATAGGAAAAATGGCGACGCTTGCAGGTTATAATGTCATTTGTGATAATTGTGTTCTACCATTTTGGCACGGAAAACCGCTTGTTTAAAATACTTTTTTAAAAAACGCTCAGAATTGTCTGATCGAGAATCCACTTTATTTGATTTATGTTCGCAAATACGGATTTGGACTTTCTCCCAGAAAAGAAACGCACCGGTACGGTATTTCCTGTTTTATCTTCTCTGCACCAGTAGCCAGTTGGAGTCGAACGAGCACACATTTCCATTTACAGCATTTATATCTAGATTTGGACCAGTAATTTTGTGATGCACGCCAGTGCAAGGTCCGGTTGTCTTTTATATGCCTTTCTGTTTCCATTCTTCTCAATAATAATTTCTTCGACTCCCTCGATCTAGTGTTAAACTCGTTGAGTAAAGTACAATTTCAGGATAAAGTCTCTACTCTTATACTTTCTCTAGCTCGGCCGATGTTGAAACTGAGCATTTCGTGTAACTAAGCATTACTATGTACGTGACAAATCTTGATATGGAATAAGCAGACTCAAGGATTTTTTTAACCTGCATCTGGGCCAGTACAATCCTAGTTTTGTTCTATACTCCCTTTAAGATAAGTAACTAATTAACAATAACCTTGACAGAAGCTAAAAATAATTTGCATATAAAAGATGCAAACTAATAGAGATACAGCTTTTCGCTGCTTACATTTTCATTTAAGGTAGGTTTCAATTCTCTAATTAGTAGAGTCTCCTTTATCTTGCAATGAGTATCTGACCGACCTTTCGCCAATATCTCAAAGTGGTCCCATTTTAAGTTGTGACCAGTTGACGTGACGTGGTCTGACGTGACGTGGTGACGTCAACTGGTCACAACTTAAAATGGGACCACTTTGAGATATTGGCGAAAGGTCGGTCAGATACTCATTGCAAGATAAAGGAGACTCTACTAATTAGAGAATTGAAACCTACCTTAAATGAAAATGTAAGCAGCGAAAAGCTGTATCTCTATTAGTTTGCATCTTTTATATGCAAATTATTTTTAGCTTCTGTCAAGGTTATTGTTAATTAGTTACTTATCTTAAATTTCAAATTTAGTTGTTACTATACTCCCTTTTTTTATACTCGGTCCGCTTTTTGTTCCTAGTCCGCAGCCTTCAGTCCGCGTTTTATACCCAGTCCGCAGTCCGGGTCCGCAGTCCGGGTCAGCAGACCGCAATCCATATCTTACACTGACCGTCCCCAGTTCTCTCCTTGGATGGCTTCCAAAGTGGCGGTCTTTCAACGAATGTTCGTACACCAAAAAGCCAAAACGTCTGCTATACAGGCTAACGTTTAACGGAAAGGGGTTAATGAAAACGCACCATGCATTCTGGCTAATGGAGTTCACACTGCTGGCTGGGAGAAATAGAGATCCTCGAATGTTAGAGTAAGATATACTCGTAAGAGCCAAACTTTGAAGGTCAACGATACAAAGGACCAATGGGAGTCGTGTTTGGCCTGTCTATTTTATTCACCATCAAAGTGATAAAAAATAGCTGTTTCGGTGTTTGAGAAAAAAGTAGGAAAAAATAGCTGTTTTGGTGTTTCGTTTCGCAGTTTCGTGGTTTAGTAATATCTATATCATAACGCTGTAAATTATGAAACATATTCCTCAGTCGGAAACAAGTGAAAAGTATGCAAATCAGTTCACATAACTTTGTACAATCACAGAGCTCTGAAAATCTACAAAAGAAGGAACCGAGTATAGCCAAGAAGACAGTCGCCCATACAGAAGCTGCTTGTCAAGTTGAAATTACTTTTACTTTGAACAACAGATACTTTTTTGGTGTAGTACCCACTATCCAGTCTTTATGAAAGGATCTTGTTTACGCTCATTGCTAAAACATTGTTCAGTGTAATGACTCCTTCGCCGTTCTCCTTTGTGTATTAACAAAGTGATTTGATACAACCATTCTCTCGAACGAAATGGAACCGCTGTTTGGGACAGCTAATTTCCCAGGCTCCATTGTCATCAGCTCCTAACTCTCTTAGCTCCACATGTTTCAAATCCACGATGAAAACAGTGTTGTGCTGAACGTCAACTGGCTTTACTTTGCAAAGGTATTTAGGGTCGAAATCCCCTCCTACGATTATCTGAGTTAGTTCCAAGGATGACAAACCAACTTTTGCTCTCTTGAAAATAGGAAGATTTTGTTCCTCGTCGTAGTAATCGTCATCACTTGAGCTTTGAGCTTCCAAACTCACTTGAAAGTACCCGTCGAAATCTTGCTTGGCAAGATTACGACAGGCACTTCCCTTCTTTAATTTATTTCTACAACTGTTAGCACCCCTTTTCGATTCAGGACTTCTTACCTCCTCATCGTCGCATACGTAAAAGTTGTAGCTTCTCTTATTTGTTCGCTCCGCCATCTCGACGCGTGCGTCTCTTCTGAGACTGCAGTTAATTTTACCCACGAAAAAGCTATTTTCGGCGCATGTGATGAGCCTGCGTGCGCACATCACGCAAGCTCCGCGTGACACTGTCCCCAGAATCTTTAGATCTTATGGCTGTGCAAAAGAGAAGAGCTCTGGGGTCGAGAATGTCCGAATAGTATGGAGGATAATCGGTAAAAGAAAATGGGTATTTGGATAATTTTAGTCATTTCGCCATTTCTTCATTTCGTCATTTCGTGTTTTAAACACGTCCTATACGGAGCGGGCCCCTGTGTGCTGGACGACTCAGGAATGGGCGCCTGTTCCAAAAATCTGCTAGTTCTGTTCTGTTGGGCTTGTTATTGTTGTAGCTAGCCTGCATAAGAGCTAACTGTTCTATATCTTGGATTCCAAAATGTAATCAATAGTAATGGGAAAGACTGAAATGATAGTCGATTTTGAAAGTCGCTGTGATAAAGCTAGTGCTTACTATTTAAAATAAGAAAATTCCAATTCCTACAAAACCTGTGCGTCAAAGTTTGGTCGGCATGGAAAAATGATATTCAACAAGAATCAACCCCTACATCAAATTGTTCCTAGTTAAATTTCACCAAAGACACAACGTTTGGTAGCGTTTGCTTTTTTGGGTCAGTTTAAGATCGGAGAAAATGCTATTTCTCACGCCCTTCGGTTTGGTTAAGACTAAACATCCCGGCGATGGAACCAGGACTGAAATGATTATTAGTATAAGCGTGCATGGTTTTGATTCATCTGGGATGTGGTTCCTGGCCTCATATTTCCAATGTGTGTGAATGAGGCCCTTGCTCTCTTTTGTCCATCATTGCTCTCTTTGTTGTCTATCAGAGCCGAACATCGATCTATAGGTATTAGTATTTGTAATTGTGAACGATAACTTCCAGGATCGAACTAATTTAGGGCTGCTCTCATCTGCGTGTTGCCACTTTGTAAGTTTACGAGGCATGACAAGGTCACAAACAAGAGGAGAAAAGCAGGAGAGATGATACATCCTAACTCAGATTTCGCTTCTCGTCTACAAATAAGCCACCATTACTCTGATTTTCAGGACGAAATCACACACGAACCAAAAACAGATATGTTGGAAGAACAGTAGCTGGGACTTCCACTGCCCTTGATGTAGCAAAGGAAGAGCAAGGAAATATTGTTGATAACGTAACAAAGAGTGTAAAATACCCTTGATTTTATTCTCGGCATCAAACAAGGAAGAAAATGCTCCAGCTGAGAAAAGAGGCGTTGAATGCGATGACGATTGCGAGTCATTTGACGCAGCCGATCCAATGAAATTTGCCTGGCAAATAGCAAAAGGCATCGTAAGCATTGTAACTCTTTCGATGCCATGACGGAGTTTCAAGCCTTGTGAGATCTAGCTTTTCCGTTGTAGGGTAAATAAGAAATCCATTATCATTCGATACTTTTTTCCTTCCTTTTCATTGGTCCAGAGCCTACCAGGCGTTGTTCAAATAACCGCCAACAAATAATGTCTGTGCGCATTAATACGGTAACCGTTCAACTGTGATTTTGCTGCAAATAATATTCTGCTCATTCGTATCTGTGTCTATGCGTCCATCATAATGCTCTTCAAATTCAGTGAAAAATGGCAAATCGTTTAACGCTTCCCGAAAATAATTCTCAAAGACAAGGTCGGAGATCGAGTAAAGCCTGGTTTCCATATGATCTTAATGGTCTGCGATCGGTCTGCGACACGATCGGCGCCATGATCGGCGATCGGTCTGCGTCACGTTAAGATCATATGGAAACATGTGTCCCCGGCGTCTGCTGCGGTCTGCGACACACGGTCGAGGTGATCGGGAAAGTAGAACTAGTTTCTACTTTCCCGATCACCGATCGCAGACGCCGCAGACGCTGAGGACACATATTTCCAAGGCGCCGATCATGTCGCAGACCAATCACAGACCGATCGCAGGCTATTAAGATCATATGGAAACCAGGCTTAATAAAACTATTATTCAACTCGGTTTCTGCAAAAAAATATCGTGATTTGCAAGTGTCTCGCAGACCAATTATTATCAAATAATGGATCTGCTCGCCACTGAAAGAAACACGATATTGCTCAACCTCGTCCAGTAATTGTTAATTATTTTGTTCGTAGATAGCTTTGTATTCTTTATCATACATCTTAGAACTCATCAGTAAATATCTCCTTGGATCAATTAATTCTAGAGCTACCTTTCTGAGAAAGGCGTTGTTCACCGGGACCTAGCAGCGAGGAACATTCTGGTGGGACACGGTAACCGACTGAAGATTGCAGACTTGTTTAGATGCGACAGATGTACCACGAGGTGTATGAAGTACTAAAGCACAAGAAACTGCCGATTAAGTGGATGGCTCCATAATCGCTTTATGAAGAGATCTTTACTTCCAAGAGCGACGTGTAAGTATTGTATTTGACTACATAATACACGTTTACGTTCAGAAAAGGCGTTGTAGGAGTTTATTTATTTTATTTATTTATAGGCTTCGCCATTTGGCCGGGTAAATCTTACAGAGCGACAGCTCCAACGAAAGATCCCGTTAACTTAACTAATTAAAATTACAACAATATATAAACAAAGAGAAAAAGCTAATAACAGCAAGTTGAAAGAGCAAGCGATGGGATAGGCCGACAGGCATGGCACTTGACACATACAGATTTAAACGTTTGAGGCCGATCGATATCGAAATAGAGACTGGTCAAATTCATATAATAGGAGTAAAGTTCCTTCTTGAAATGGCTGGTGGGAATGCTACAGTTTCTGAGATGCGATGGTAAAATATTCCATACACGCGGAGCTCTACCATAATAACTCGTCTGAAAAGTGACGGTTTTGGATCTCGGAATATTTAAAATTAAGCCTTTTGACGGATCTGTACGACGCGTGGTTCTCATAGGAATATTTACAGAGATGTATGGATAGCTTGCAATGGACTTGAAAAGATATACAAGGTCCAAGTATTCGTGCCAGTAACACAGGGGCAGAAGTCCTAGTCTAAGTAGCCTGGTCTTGTAGCTGATCTCTGTCCTAAAGGGTAGGGACAAGATTAGTTTGGTGGCCCGGCGCTGTATTCTTTCCAAGCTGTACAATAGAGTAACTGTCTGGGGGCTCCAGACTTGGGAACAGTAGGCTAGAGGACTTCGCACTAAGGCCAAATAGAGAGACCGACGAACCGATAGGCCTTGGATGTCGAAGGTGCTACGCCTTATGAAACCGAGCATTTTGTTTGCCTTGGCAGTAACAGATTGCAGGTGCTGGTTCCATTTCAGGGTTGTGGTGACAAATATCCCAAGGTCTTTCTGAGACTTGGAAACCTTGACGTCAACGTCCTGAAGCTGGTACGTGAAGCTTCCAATGTTCTTGTTCCTCGTGATTGACATGACCCCACATTTGGATTTGTTTAAAACCATGCGCCATTTACTACACCAATTGCAGATGTGATCAAGGTCACGTTGCAGTGATACGTAGTCATCGGGAGACCTGATTTCACGATAGCATTTCGTGTCGTCTGCAAACAGGGCCACTGATGACGAAGTGGTTTCATTAGGCAGATCGTTTACAAACACAAGAAACAGAAGGGGCCCCAGGATGGATCCTTGTGGCACCCCTGAAAGGACTGGAAGTACCTCTGAGGATTCACCTAGGACGGTTACCCTTTGATAGCGGTCTGACAAGTAGTCCTTAAACCACAGGTGGAGCTTACCGAAGATTCCAAACTTACGTAACTTAGACAGAAGCAAGTGGTGGTCGACTTTGTCGAAAGCCTTCGCAAAGTCCAGATATACAGCATTACATTGCACTCTGTTGTCTAGCATCTGCCCGATTTCATGCAATACTTGAAGAAGTTGGGAAACAGTACACTTTCCTTTCAAGAAGCCAAACTGTGAAGTCTGTGAAGCTGACTGGAGATGTGATCAATGATCTTATTATAAACACATCGCTCTAACACTTTGGACACGATAGATAGCAACGATATGGGTCTGTAGTTGGCAGCCTCCTTGGTGGCTCCGCCCTTATGTATTGGGATGATGTTGGATAATTTCCACGCAGACGGGAGGGCCCCAAGGCTAAGAGACTTGTTGAACAAAGCACACAGGGATCCACAAATACGCGGCGCGCAAATCTTTAGAAGCCTGGCTGGAATTTTATCAGGACCAGTCGCTTTGTTTACATCCAGAGACAACAGGGCGTCGCGCACATCAAAGGGAGATAAAAAAAATCTCGCTGATTTCACTGGTGTAGCACTCTCCGACAGATAATGCCTGCCGCACCTGGTAAGCCTCATCAGTTAGCGGGCGCTGAAACACTGAGTAAAAGTATTTGTTTAGTAAGTTCGCAATATCAACGGGATTATCAGCTGCGATACAAGGTTTACCCTCCCGAGACCAAACCATCTTATTTGGAATGCTAGAACTCCCTGAGACTGACTTGAAAGCCGACCAGAACTTTTTGGAACTTGTTTTTGCTAAATCCGCCATCGATTGAAAAAATGCCTTGCGCTTGGAAGTTATTAGCGCTTTAGAAATTCTTCGAAGTTCGCGAAACTTTTCCCATGCTCGGTCATTAGCCTTAGATTTAGCTTTACGCCTTGCAGTAGCTTTCTTCTTCAGCAGGTGTTTGACCTCGCGATCAATCCAAGGCGGTGAATTGCGCCTTTTAAATGATTTTAACGGGATGTAAGTAGAAGCCGCACCGAGGAAGGTGTCACTCCAACGCTGCCAGTCTTCATCGATGTTTTTGTTCGAGTAATCAGAAGGAGAGAGGTCAATAAGCGCCAGAGATTCATTTAAGCCTTCCCAGTCGGCGGTGCGATAATCAAACACAGTTCTGCTGTCGCGCGCGGATGAGTTCGTGCGTAGCTCTAGGTCGAAAAACAATAGAGAGTGATCACTGAAGATATCTATTGTTTTAGGTGACGCACAGGACACATAAGTGACTACCTCAGGGGAGTTGGTGAAGATGAGATCCAAGATATTATCATATCTATTTGGATGCATGTTCATTTGTTGCAGGAAAAAGTCAAAAGTCAATTCCCTGAATTCTCTCGATCCTGGACTAACGTATCTGGTTGAATTAACAAGCGTAGAGTTCCATGTCAGGTCCGGGAAGTTGAAATCACCCGTGATCAACACTTTGTCGTAATTAGCAGTGAAATCTAGAAAAGTTGTAAATAAATCCAACCACTCGTCCAGGTCCCAGCTCTGCGACCGATAGCAAACACTGAGTAAACACTTCTTATCGTTTCCAATGTCGATCTCGACAGCAATTATTTCAAGCCGATCATCCCAGGTGCCCGAGTCGATGATAGCAAAGTTAATGCTGTCCCGTAAAGCGATCAATACGCCGCCGCCTTGCTTGTCAACGAGTCGGTCTTCACGAATAATATTGTAACCATACGGAGTATTTCAGTGCTCGAAATGTTCTTATGAAGCCAGGTCTCGGTTACAGCCACAAAGTCGTAATTCTCTGAGTAAACGAGGTCTTGAAAAGACAGCAGGTTGCTGACTAGGGTACCGTCGGGCAACTTGTTTGTACTTTTTATACTTTGTGCATTAAAAGAGAGGCAACTCAAACTCCGAACATTAGATGTGGCCGGTACTTTGACGGCGGGATTTGATAATCCAGGCGTTGTTGACGGGCCCGGGTTCACCTCAACATTTCCTGAGAGAAACAGGAGAGCTAGAAGGAGTTTCAGACCAGTTGGCCTGGAGTGCTTGTGGACAGCATTCAACATGGCGGACCGACACGGTTTGAGCGTCGAAAAACAATGTGTACGTAATCGTTCGTCATCTTGCACTTTCGAAGGAGAACGCAAATCCAATCCCTTGATGGTGTACTTAGCAAGTTTGGTAGAAAACCAGAACTGACAGATACAAGGAGGTAAAAAGCAAAGTTGCAAGGACTGAGAAATGCACCGCCACCATTGCTTCGTCTCTCTTCGAGTTTTGTTATTACAAAGTCAAAACATGTTCCTTCGTTGGCAACTTGTCTTAACAATCTGATCCTTATTGAAAGGAAAAGTGCGCACAAAGTGGTAATAACTGTTATCTCAGTTTCTAGAGAACAATTCGACAGTTTCCTTCAATCAGGGACACTTTTTTCTGGCTTTGTCTTTAAGGAGGTCCAATACGCTTGATCAGGGATAGTATCTTGAGAAAGTTGGGAGTTCTCTGCCGGCAACTGTTCCTGAATTTCAATGGCTAATAACAATAACAATAACAACATTTGGACTTGCAGCGGAAGGTACCCTTCACGGAATGAATCGAAGAATCTGACGCCAAAACAGAAGGACTCCTTATAACTGCACAAGGCCAAACCCCTCCCACAAGACCATACCATCATCACATCATTAAGGATGACACAAATCCACAATGCCGCATCTGAAACAAATATCAGGAAACTATTGACCATGTTGTCTCGGGCTGCCCAGAATAGCAAACACAGAATACACGGCCACAACAATGTAGCAGCCTATGTACACTGAAAGATCTTCTGTAAGGAGTACAACGTGCAAACAGTAGACAAGTGGTACAAACACGAGCCAAAAGGAGTGAAGGAAAATAATGACGTCACCATTCCCTATGACTTATCTATGCTTAACTTTGTCCAATCGTCACCTACGGGACATTGCCATATTAATTTTTAAAACCGTAGGCTACCGGAATTTATAAAGTAACTTGTTCGCCGTACGTAATAATGTGAAGTGCTTGAGAAGCACCAACAACTGAGCTCGTCGTCCCTGCAAACTTTTTTTTTTAATTGACACCATCCAGTAACAAAATTACAGAATTAGCTGAATGACATTAACTTATTAAGTTAATTACATAAAAATAGAAGTGACAACACCACAGGAAAGAGAAAAATAAGTTTAAGGAATAATAGAACAGTCACGTGTCAGGAGATAACACAGTGAATAGTAATACATAAAACAATATTACAACAGTGTTTATGATACAATTGTTTGTGTGACGAAAACATTAATGAAATAGTAGTAGCAATAGTTGGTGGGAGTCTAAACATGTTAATTAACTAAATCATACAGTTGTTTGATCTGATAGAAGGGAGGAAAAGAAACTTTGAAAGTTAAAGTGAAAGTCATGGACTCTGCATATATGCCACAAGAGGTTCCCACTTTTTTAAATTGACTTTACCTTTTGCTTCCATAGCATAATGTGATTTTAAGAAACGAAGATAGCTAATCATGTTTGGTAAAATTTCCTTCAGTTTACAGACCCATCATGATAATAACGAGTCAAAAGACAGCACAGGTTTATTGTTAGCGAATGGTTTGATTTGTCTGGCCTCAGACCCAATGCAATCTTACCGTCGAGTCTGTCAGTTTGGGATAGAAGATTTACTTTTTGAAAGAAGACTGTTACGCAATTCCAGAAGAGGGTTATCTCGTCACAATACCAAAACAGATGGGGCAATGCTTCAACGGCTTCTTGCGAGAAGGTGCATTTCTCATTGTCTTTAAGTCCTGTTTGTTGCAATAGTTTGTTTGGTGGAAGTTGCCTATGTAAATATTTGAACTGAAACTCTTTTAGCTTAGTGCTTTTTGTACATTGAAAGGGAAGTGAGTATGAAGCATTCCAATCGACTTCCCCAGCATCAAAATTAAAGTCCAGGAGCCATTTTTCTTGGCTCCTTTGGAGGATTTGTCCTTTCTTTTCCACAAGCTTTTTATACACCAGTCTACTTGATTTTTTACATTGTATGAATTTCGTTAAGAACGGTTGATGAGAGCTTTTGGAAATATTGGGGTTGGAAGTTCTCCAAAGATATTTGATGGCTGATAGGATCCCGTAGTATTTAAGTGGACACGGATTCAAGTTGAATTTCAGTTCTACGGAATTCGGAGAAAGAGAGATACACATTGGAATCCGTTTTCATTAAGTGCTTCACTTTCGTTATTCCTGTTGCTATCCAGTCATTTAGATATACTGAACGATTCCCAATTCTTATAAGCGAATTATACCAAAGTGGTTGTTTACCAAATTGATCTTTGGATTTTATTTCATGTTCAAAATTGACTTCCGCCCAGATTTGTAAGAGTTCTTTAATAAAGTTATCTGAACATTTAAATTCTGTTTGAGTGTCCTTAATATTAAGGTTACCACTGAAGAAAGATCCCATTCTAGTCTTACCTATTTCAAGATCAAAGAATATTTTCCATTTTCCATTTTCCATCATTTGTCTCGTCTAAATATTTCTTAATCGAAGAAGTTTTAAGGGATTTGTTGAAAGAAGTTATATCAATCATCTTCAAGCCTCCCATACGGTAATCGTTGATCATAATGTCTCGCTTAACTTTGTCGCCTTTGTAATTCCAAAGAAATTGGAAAAAAAGCCCGTTTCTTTCATTTATAATCTTGTAGTTTGACGGAAAAGGGGATAAAATATAAGTCAGCTGTGATGTTACCAGGGTTTTTAACACTGTAATTTTTCCCATCAGTGTTAATCTGCGGTATTTCCAACAGCTTAATGTAGACTTTATTTTCTCTAACTTTTCTATATAATTTGCCAACATAGTTATCTCAGGTTGAACGGATAACCAGACTCCTAACGATTTGACTTTCGTTTTGAGCCACTTAAGGTTGTAACCCGGAGTGGGAGTAATGTCATTTCCGATACTAGATCCTATCCAAAGAGCTTCTGTTTTGGTGTCATTGAGCCTAAGGCCAGAGATACTACTAAAGTCATTAAGCAGATTTAAAGCAGTAATCAAAGTTTCACTTGTTCCGTTTAGGATGAGTGTAGTATCATCGGCGTATTGACTTATTTTAATATCCCTATTGTTTATCGAGATACCTCTTATGTTTGATCCTTTCTAATTGTATTGGCTAAAATGTCAGCAGACAGAATAAATAGGTACGGTGACAGCGGACAGCCTTGTCTAACTCCTCTTTGAATCTCGAAAAAATCGCTTGATAATCCATTATCAAGAATGCAGCTTTCAGTTTTGCAATATAGGACTCTCACCCAGTTAATTAGAGAGGGTCCAAAACCAAAACATTGTAGAGTGTCTATAATAAAAAAAAAAATAGTAGTAAACCGGGAATGTTTTTTTCACCTGCGCAACGAATGATACTATCTATAAGACGGATATTCTCCCCAATAAATTTGCCCTTCATAAAACCAGTTTGATCAGTGTTTACAACCTTCGGCAGTACCAATTTCATACGATTTGCTATTGCCTTTGCAGCAATTTTGTAATCGGTGTTTAAAAGAGATAATGGGCGCTAGTTTTTTATAAGATAAAGTTCTGCATCCTTTTTGGGAATAAGTTTTATTACGCTGCGTCTTTGTGTTATTGAGAGCGGCGATTAATAACGCTGATATGCCATTCCAAAAAACCTTGTAGAATTCGGCAGGCAATCCGTCCGTCCCTGGGGTTTTGTCGGTTCCCACGTCTTTTAGGGCTTCTGTACATTCACTGGTAGTTAATGGGCCTTCGCTTAGCATTTGTTCTTCGTGATTTAGTTTTGTTTCATTCTCTTCATGGAAGAAAGCTCCAGGACGGTGGCACTCTTTAATTTTCGACGTGTAGAGGTTTTTATAGAAAGATTTGCATTCATTTAATATGTCTTTGTCTGAGGTGATAAAATTGCCATCGTCCTTTTTCAATTGACTTATTATTCCCTATTTGAAGTGCCGTTTTTCTAAACCTAGGAAATATTTTGTATTTTTTTTACCCTCATTGTACCAGCGAACCTTGGATCGAATGATTGCTCCTTTAGTCCGTTGTTCAATTATTTTTTCCCATTCCGCTTTGAGAGTATTAATTTCATCATTGATATGTTGATTTGATAAGGTGCTTTGGTTGTTTGACTTATCGATCTGTTTTTCTAAAATTGCGATCGTTTCTTCCAGCTCTTTGTTCTTTCTCTTTGTTGCTGCTTTTTTGGACGTTCCGTACTTAATAGATTTCTCACGCACTTTCAGTTTAATCATTTCCCAAAGTAGCGCCGGGCTCACAGAATCATCATCCTTATATTCGCTAGCTGTTTGTTGAATTGTTACCTTAATTTGGTTAACGTACTCAATATCAGAAAGGAAAGAAGTATTTAGCTTCCAAAAACCAGGTCCTCTTTGATTTGAGTGGCTAGACAGGCTCAACAAGATCATCGAATGATCAGTTTGGTATCCTGGTGCAATATCTGCGTAAGTTGTATTGCATAAAAGAGATTGACTCACGAGGAAGAAGTCAAGTCTGCAATGGATCTCAGGTTTCTTTTGTCGCCAGGTATATCTTCTCGTCTCGCAATGAAGAGTTCTCCATACATCAATCAGGTCTAGATTTTCAGAAAATTCATGTAGTGTTTTAAGAGAGTTTTTATGAGTCCTGGCGTGGCCACCCTTCTTGTCTTTTTCGATATCGAGGACTAAATTAAATCTCCACCAATTATAATTTCTTCACACTGGAAACATAGTAGCTGTTCGAAAAATCTCTGAAAAAAATTGGATTGTCTTCGTTGGGACCATATACATTAGCTATGGTCTATTCTTTACCATCAGCTCTTATATCACAAATAATAAAGCGACCCTCAGGGTCAATAAAAGTCCCGCTAAGAATTTGCATTTGAAAGTTGTTATTAAATAGAATGCTCACTCTCGCTTTTCTACTCGAGCAGCAGCTAAAAAGCGATTTGTAGCCCCATTCTGCACACCAAATATCTGTCATGTCATTTGAGCAGTGAACTTCTTGCAGCATATATATTGAGTATTTGTTGGTTCTCAGCCAGTTAAAAATTTCCCGTCTCTTCTTATTGTCACCTCTTCCCCTCACGTTCAGTGAGGCTATTTTAAGATCCATATTCTCCAGAGTAATATGTGAATTTAGGTCCGCCTCGTAATACTTGAATAATCATGTGCATTTTGGCTGTTTTCGTGCCATATTTCATTAAGATGATAATTAGGTCCCAGTTTACATTTACGAAGAGAAAACAGAAAGCACTAACAAAAGAAAGACCGGAAAGACTGAAAGAAACAAAACAGACAATTAATTTAAAAATTTTACCTAGAGAGGGGGAAAAGCGCTCGAAACTTGAGCTTAACAACACCGTTTGTTCCACTACCTACTCGCTTTATCGTAGGAAATAAAGTTTTAACTGGAGACTGTCCTTAGATCATTCATTATACTTATAATTCATAGCTATTGGCCAACTGGCCAGAGTTTGCCTCTAACATACAACTGGTCTGGCTTTGACCGGCTAAAGGATACAGGAATATTGAGCCTCTTTGCCTTGCGGAATGTATCCATCTATGTCTTCCTTCTTTCGACCAGTTCCCGGGGTAAGTCTGTTAACATTTGAAAATTGGTGCCTCTGAGACGAGATCCTAACGAGAGAATCTTCTCACAATCACGATATCTCAGAAAGCTTGCCAAAATAGGACGTGGGTCTTCATCTCGTCGCTTCCCTAGTCGGTGTACGCGCTGGATTTCCACCGATCTAGCGTCAGCGTATCCTAGTTCATTTTCCATAAAGCATCTTAGGATCTCTTCTGTATCCTTTTCTTCTCCACTTGATCGTGCTGGCCCTTCAGGAATGTGATTACATTTGATGTTCTCTCGGCGTGAATAAGCTTCCAGGTACAAGTCCTTAGTTGTGAGTTCCATTAATTTGTTACTTATTTCCTCTTCTTTTCGATTTAGCTCTGCGATTTTGTCGTTGATTTTCTTCAGTTTAACCTCACCGGCCTTCTGGCTGTCGGTGCACTTCTGATCATTTTGAATGAGGCTTTCCTTTAACTGATCGATGTCTTGCGTGGCCGTTCGTTGGAAATTCTCGACATTTGTTATTCTCTCTTCAAGGCTAGCCAAGGTTTTTCCGATGTTTTGGACGCTGGCTTTAATGGTGTCCAGTTTCATCCGTCTGCTAAGTATTTCTTTGAGTGTGACAGCTATTCCATCTGATAAGCCGAGGGCATCGTCAATTATGTCGCTATCGTTGCCATCTTGCTCTTGTGAACTTGTTGTTTCGTTCAGATTTCTCGGCCTCTTTGAGTCAGGAGACTCGCCAGCACCAACAGGGCTGTTGTCGGACCTATTCCTTCTTTTCGTAAGATAATTCGAAATCAAATCCGCCATCCAGCTTTCAAAATCTCAGAGAAAATTCGCGAGCAGATTCAAGAGCTCCTTAGGCTACGATGGTCAGCGCCCTCTCCCACGTCCCTGCAAACTTTGGCTTAAAATCTACAACTTTTATTGGTGCCAAAGTGTGGAATTCTTTGCCGGATGAGTTACGCTCAACGACAATCCTTAAGGGATTTAAGAATGCTGTAAGAGAGCTACATTTGTAATGTAAAAACTGTAACAATTTTAAGATTTAGGATTGTTTATTTATTGGAAGTAATTTGCGCCCAGTGTTTACCAGCACAAAAATCATTGATGATATCAAAGTAGTGGAGGCCAAACCTCCCCTGATTAATTTTAATTTAATTTATTCCATTTTCACTGCATTAGTTGAAACAATGGTATCAAACATAGAGCATATATAATTATATAAAAAGAAGAAAACTTAGCTAAATTACATAAGAGAAAAAAAATTATTGCAGTGTGGAAGGACTAGAAAGGAACATACGAACCATTCGAGCTAGTCCACCCGGAAATTACAACAGACACTTAAATAAAGAAAAAGAGAAGAAAAAAAAAAAAACCATTAAAATTATATCTTAAATGTAAAAACTATAATTGCTAATATGACATAAAATAATTTTTACATCGATTGCTACATCCAAGTGACATGCGGGTTGTCAGGGTCGAAGCTCTTCTTTTTATAGAACTCATTACATTGTTTTTTAAATAATGATAGGCTTAAATTAGAGGTCCTGAGTTTATCAGGCAGGTTGTTCCATAAATAGGGTAATCTATTGAAAAAAGTGCCTTTGAATAATTCGGTTCTGACTTTGTTAATTTTTAACTTATTACTAGAGTATGACCTTAATCTTTTGTCTGAGCAAAAGTCAAAATATCTTTCAGCTGAATAGTTATAATAACCACCCTTCAGTTTATAAAATGTTGTTATGTCTTTAACTTCTCTTTGGTACACCAATGGGAGAAGATTGAGCTGCTGAAAGCGCTCATTGTAAGTTAAATTAGGTAGGAGAAGCCGTGTAGCACGTCGTTGGACACCCTCAATAAGCTTTATTAAGGTGACAGACTTTGGACTCCAGATTTCAGAGGCATACTCCAAATGCGAACGCACAAGGGCCACTTAGAGAGATCTAAAAGTTGGCAGAAACTGATCGCTCCTGCTACTGAGTGAACGACGGATAAAACCTAACATCTTATTAGCTTTGTTCACCTGGGTGTAGATGTGCTCATTGAATCGAGCATCACAAGTGATGAGAACGCCAAGGTCACGCTGAGCCTCCACTCTCTTAAGTGCCTTTCCTCTCCTATTGTAATCATAAATTATTGGATTGCGCTTCCTCGTTATCGTGCAAAGCGAGCATTTATTCATGTTAAAAGCCATCTTCCAAACATCACTCCAGTCAACCAGGTTATCAATATCACCTTGAAACAGCACACAGTCACTGGCAGATCTAATAGTGCGGAAGCATTTGGCATCGTCGGCAAACAATGCCAATGTGCTACACGGAGACACAGCACAAGGCATGTCATTGATGAATAACACAAACAGAGCAGGACCAAGCAGGGAGCCCTGCGGGACTCCCGAGGTGACCGGTAACCACTCAGAGTTTTTGCCATCGATTACTACACGGTGCACCCTGTTATCCAGATAACTTGTGAACCACTGCAGAAGAGGGCCTTTAATTCCAATTTGATCTAACTTGATGATCAAGTGGGGGTGCGAGACTGAGTCAAATGCCTTGGAGAAATCTAAAAAAGCAACGTCGGTTTGAACACCCTGGTCAATTGCGCTTGTTATCCGATGCACAGTGTCCAAAAGCTGGGTGATAGTTGAGCGTCCCTTAACAAAGCCATGCTGCAGCGGATAAATATTACCAGCGATGAAAGAATAGAAATGGGCGAATACACAACGTTCAGCAATCTTGGAAACAAGACTTAATAAAGAAATGGGTCTGTAGTTGATAACCTCCTCTTTGTTGCCTTTTTTAAAAACAGGAACAATGTTTGCACACTTCCAATCCTTAGGGACACAGCCGATACGCAAAGATAGATTAATTAAACGCGTGAGTGAGGGAGCAATCTCAGAAGTACATTCTCTTAAAAGTCTCCCTGGGATTTGATTAAGCAACATTGCGTTGGTTACAAATTTTCATGTGATCTGTGTGATACAGATTATGTTGGATATACATCCCGACACCTCTTTCAACGCATCGCCGAACATAAACATTTTGCTATTGGAAAACACCTTAAACGAAGAACACAAACTGCAAGCAACTAATCTACAAGACCAGTTTACCATTCTAAAGAAGTGCCGCACAAAGTTTGACTGCTTTATCTACGAGATGCTTTTTATCAGGAACATAAAACCAAAACTTCACACGCAGTCGGATTCAGTTCGCGCCAAACTTTTTACGTAAAAATGTTTTTAAAAATTTTTACATATTTTAATTGTTTTTTAACACCCTCTTTTTATCGTTTAGCGCATAATTTTACTTCATTATCCCCAAAGTATATATATATGATAATTCTTTTTAGCCTCAACATTGAACTTGAGAATGACCGTAAACCGGTTGAAACGTCGTTCAGTCTTCATATCGCTACTTTTTATTCTAAAGTGTTTCAAGAACCCTTTTATTATAAGAAATTTTATACTTTTCTCGGAATATCAGCATGTATTGCTAGGGGCCTAATCAGCCTCATCAACCCTGTAGTATTGATGATGTAATCATGTGAGATCGAGTGGAATTATGGGACTTAAAAGTGAGCACATGGCGTGTGTTACACTGGCAAGTTAAATCTGTGCGTGTTTTGGTTTAATCCGTATTGTGAAACACTACAATTGGCGACGAGGACTAAATAGTGTGAAGACGTGCCTGTTGGAAGAAACGTTATGGCAACAAATGAAGAACCTCGTGGATTACAAGCATTTGATTGTCGAGGAGATAGCACGAGTGTGGGGCCAAGATGGCGGCGATGGCGAAAGGCGTTCGAATTTTATGTCGATGGCCGTGGGATCACATCAGCTGCTCGAAGGAAGGCGTTACTTTTACATTGTGCAGGAATGGAGGTTCAAGATAAATTTGAAACACTAACAGATCCAGGTACACCTGCAGGACAGGAAGACGATGTTTACAAAGCTGCACTTCGAACACTCGATGCTTATTTCACACCGCAAGTAAATGTACCATACGAAAGGCACATCTTTCGTCAAATGAAGCAAGAAGAGCATGAAACGGTTGATCAATTTGTAGTACGGCTCAGTACTCAAGCTGCGAATTGTGATTTTGGTGCTACAAAGAATGAGCAAATACGTGATCAAATTATCGATAAATGCAAGTCTATGGAGTTTCGGCGAAAACTTCTGGAAAAGGGACAAGAACTAACATTGACACAGACGCAGAAAATCGCTCGATTGTTGGAGTTGTCGCAGACGCAAGCTAAGAAGATAGAAGGTGCGTCGGGAGCGAGTGTTAATGCGATTAAAGAAGACAGAAAATTCAAAGAATCAGAGAAGAGGTATCAGAAGAACAGTCTGCAATGTTATCGATGTGGTCAAAGCGGACATTTTGCAAGTGATAGGCATTGTCCAGCAAGATCTAAAACCTGTACAAAGTGTCACATGGCAGGACATTTTGCCTCAGTTTGCAAGAATAAACAAGAGAAGAAGAAAAAGGACATTGGAAAACAGAGTGGACGGAGAAAAGTTAACTGTGTGGAAGAAGATGAAGATGATGAATATGCTTTCACTGTGGAATTCGGTAAGTCATGTGAAACAAGTAGCTTAGAGACGGTTGATATGCAAGTTGGAGGTGTTACTCTCAGTGGAGTTCTGATTGACTCAGGATCATCTTGTAATATTATTGATCAGAAGACCTGGGAGAAATTGAAGCAAAACAGAATCAAGTGCAAATCAGAGAGAACCAATCAGAAATTGTATCCTTATGGAACCTCAGAACCACTGAACACTTTGGGAAAATTTGAGGCCCCCGTAAACGTAGCTGGCAAAGAAGTTACTGCTGAATTTATTGTCATTTCCAATGATGGCAGACCAATAATGGGCAGAAAGACAGCCATAGAGTTAGATGTGCTTAGACTGGGACCACAAGTTAATACTGTGCTTACACCAGAAATTGATGATAAATACAAAGCATGTTTTGAAGGAGTAGGCAAGTTAACTGATTATCAAGTTAAAATTCATGTGAACAAAGAAGTCAACCCTGTTGCTCAGCATCCTAGACGAGTGCCATTTAGTCTGAGAGAGAAAGTGGAAAGAAAGTTGCATGAGTTAGAGCAGACGGATAACATTGAGAAGGTACAGGGACCAACACCGTGGGTCAGCCCGATAGTTGTAGTTCCTAAACCGTCAGGGGAGATTAGATTATGTATCGACATGCGCAGGGCAAATGAAGCCATTGTGAGGGAAAGACATCCAATTCCCACCGTTGATGAGGTGCTCCAGGACATGACCCAAAGCAGTGTGCTTACCAAGTTAGATCTCAAATGGGGTTATCATCAACTAGAGCTCAGTGAAGAATCGCGCGACATCACAACATTTACGACACATGCTGGTCTTTATCGGTATAAAAGGTTGATGTTTGGCATAACATCCGCCCCTGAAATCTATCAGCATGCCATTCAACAAGCTTTACATGGATGCGAAGGAGTGCGCAACATATCTGACGACATCATCCTCCATGCTAGAGATGACCAAGAACACGATGAAAGGCTGGAGAAGTTATTGGAACGATTGCAACAGAGTACCTTGAACCCAGAGAAGTGTACGTTCAGGATGGCCCAGTTAGAGTTCATGGGATACCTATTGTCTATACGTGGTATTGGACCAACAGAATCCAAAGTTGAAGCTGTAGTCAATGCCAAAGAGCCTGAGTTTGTAGCAGAAGTGAGAAGCTACCTAGGACTTGTGAATTTCAGTGCGAAATTCATTCCGAACCTAGCCACAGTTGCTGAACCACTTCGACAGCTGACACGAAAAGGCGTGACGTTCAGATGGGGTGAAGAGCAGCAAGAAGCGTTCCAGGCTCTGAAAGAATCTTTAGCAAGTGCTGAAACACTAGCCTACTATGACAAGGATGCCAAAACAAAGGTTATTGCTGATGCAAGTCCAGTTGGACTAGGTGCAGTTCTTGTCCAGCAACAAGATGGAAATTGGAGACCAGTCTACTACGCAAGCCGAAGTTTAACAGCAGTTGAAAGAAAATATTCTCAAACAGAAAGAGAAGCTTTGGCTCTAGTCTAGGCTTGTGAAAGGTTTCATGTTTACCTGTATGGAAAACATTTTGAATTAGAAACTGATCACAAACCACTTGAAGTGATCTATTCAAGTAAATCTCACCCATCTGCAAAAATTGAACGTTGGGTCTTACGACTTCAACCATACGAGTTCACAGTGAAGTATTGCCCCGGACCACAGAACATAGCTGATGCTTTGTCTCGTCTAACCCAAGAAGTCTCCAATGAAGACAAGAATGTGGCAGAAGAATATATTCGATATGTTGCGGAGAATGCAGCTCCCAAAGCCATACCTATCCAAGAAATTGAACAAGCATCTGCCGAAGATGATGAAATTATGGTGTTAAGAAAGTGTGTGCTGACCAGTGATTGGACTGTTAGCGAACCAGCCTACAAAGCTGTGAGACACGAATTAACTGTGCTGGGAAACTTGGTGCTAAGAGGGACGAGATTAGTCATGCCACAGAAACTTCGCAAACAAGTGCTCGAACTTGCACATGAAGGCCACCAGGGCATTGTTAAGACCAAGCGCAGACTCCGCACAAAGGTGTGGTGGCCGGGCATAGACCGCGAAGCAGAGCAGAGGTGTAGAACATGTCATGGTTGCCAGCTTGTTGGTAAGCCGTTGCCCCCGGATCCAATGAAGAGAACTGATCTGCCGACACAGCCATGGCAAGACCTTGCAGCAGACCTGTTAGGACCCCTTCCGACAGGAGAATATTTGCTGGTAGTTGTTGATTACTTTAGCCGATTCTTTGAAGTAGCCATAACCAAATCAGTAACTTCAGGCAAACTGATCAAGTGTCTAGAAGAAATCTTTGCTACTCATGGACTACCGCTGTCAATAAAAACTGACAATGGACCACAATTTGTGTCCGAAGAATTTGAAGCTTACCTCAACGACAACAACATTGAACACAGGATGTCAACTCCTTTATGGCCGCAAGCCAACGGGGAGTTCGAGAGACAGAATCGAAGTCTACTGAAAGCTATGCGGATTGCACACAGTGAAGGGCGTGACTGGCGAAAAGAAATGCAGAAATTCTTACTCGCTTACAGAAGCACTCCACACACGACTACTGGAGTAAGCCCAGCAAAACTGTTATTTGGAAGAGAGATTCGTTCAAAGCTACCTGATGTGGAAGAATTGCGTTCAGTTAGTAATGACAGTGAAGTTCTGGACAGGGATCGTGAAAGAAAGCAAAAGGGCAAAGACTATGCTGACAATTTGAGAGGTGCTTGTGAGTCTGATCTGAAGGAAGGAGACAAAGTGCTTCTACAGAAACCCAAAGTTGATAAGCTGTCCCCATCATTTGAAACCACACCCTATGAGGTGGTCAACAAGCAAGGAAGTCATGTTGAAATTAAGTCTTCTGCTGGTGTTCGGTACAAGAGAAATATTACTCACCTACAAAAGTACATGGAAGACAAATCACTGGAACCAGCAGACAGTGATTCACAAGAGACATTACCACACGATCCGAAACCGAGCGAGGAAAAGGAGCAGAACGTTCCCACTCAGCATTATTTGTTGAGACCCAAGCGCAATCGTCTACCAGAGAGGTTCAAAGATTATGAACTTGGTTAAGAATAACGCGTATGAGATGCACATTTCATGACTGAGTCACATTTCACATTTATAGTCGTTGTGTTTGTTCTGATTTAAGGCTTGGACATTGGAACACTTTTCTTTGATTTAGTAACCATTTGGAAAAAGCTCAAGTATTTGTTGCTGTTATTTTGCATAAGTTGGACAGTGGACATTTTATTCCAAACAAGGGAGAGATTGTAGTATTGATGATGTAATCATGTGAGATCGAGTGGAATTATGGGACATAAAAGTGAGCGCATGGCGTGTGTTACACTGGCAAGTTAAATCTGTGCGTGTTTTGGTTTAATCCGAATGTTTCACGTATTGTGAAACACTACAAACCCGAGTTGAAATAAAGATTCCTATCTGCCTACATGCCTATTCATACGGATGGAGAAATTTCTGCAAACCGCCCTGACATTGCCATCAAGAAAAATCGGGATAAGAAATGAACTCTCGCTGATGGGCTATACCCTCTGAAAAAATACTACCACCAAGGTTTCCGAAAAATAATCCAAGTATAAATATTTGGAAATAGAAATCACCAGAATGTGGCAGCAGATGAAGACAGAAATAATTCCAGTGGTCATAGGTGCGTTAGGAGTGCAAGAATGGCTCAGAGAAGCTCGTCAGAGAAATTCCAGGAAACATCAACCTCTGTGAAATTCAAAAGACAGCATGCTGGGATCGGCACATATTCTTTGGAAGGTTCTATCCATCAGGTAAAAACAAAGACAAAGCAACTCTCAAGTGCCCTATAGGTTCAAAGTTTGGACCCGGCCATTGGAGAAGAAATATGGTCACATGAACTGAACACTGATGTCATGGAACTGAATCTAATGCAGAATGTTTTATGAAGTAGTACAGCGTGTAAATTGTTGCTACGTACTATTACTGTAAGTACCATTATCCATTTTAACTCTGAATCCCTGAGGCTATCCGATTAGAGGATTTGTTTCGTGGAATCACGATGGAGCCGGTTGAAGCCCGCTCTTGGCTTCCTCGTCCACCGACATTGGAAAGTGTGTGGGACGAGGTCTTTCATCAAAAACAATAGGACCCTGAACACATTTGATGACTTCTTGATTGCCTGGCGGTATTTGGAAAGTATCCAGGCGTAGATGCAGGGGTCCAAAGCGAACATCATGACGAGCACATCGAAGATAAGAACTCCTGCAAGTTGCAGTCTCAGATTCTGAGATAGCGTTAACAACTGCAGGTCGAAATATTGATAAAGGCTAAGTTGCCAAAAGATGACGGACGGTATAGTGAAGATAAGAAGAAAGGTGACTAGAAGCAAATTTGCAGCTGTAAATTCACGCTGCTGCACCTTTCTTCGCTGACGGGCTGCATCGTTTTCATCAAGATTGCTCACTCTTAAGATGCATGCGATAAGCTCGGTAGAGAAGCGCGTAACAAAGTACGATAATCATGACGACATTCGTGTTCAAATGCTTGTCTATTTCAAGCTTGACTTTCAGAGGAACCTCAAATTCTGGAAGAAGCGAGAAGACAACGGAATATACCGTGATTACAGCTAGAGAGGCGATGGTGTTTCGACTGGTCACCAAGGCGTGGTGTTTGTTTGGAAACGATATCGCGACGTACTGGCAAAAGGTCAAGGCAAGGAGAATCAGAAAGGATATATTCATCGTGATAAAAGATATGTGACTGTTGATCTTGATGCAGTAGCCTAAAACTTTAATCACGTTAGGATTACTTCTGTAAAAGAGCTTCAAATAAGAAGCAAAGTTCAAGAATGCTGTTAATGGATCTACAATTAAGCCAGTGAGGAAATCTGCCAACGCGAGCCCAGCGACAAAAACTGTTGTTGGTGTTCTGAACGACTTGAATGGATCCTTAACGATTACCAGTAGCAGAAGACCGTTACCAATTATTGTTACAGCAGAGATGATCGAGAGATAAATTCCTGATACTAGGTTGATCGTATCCACAGCCTCAATAAGCGAGGCAGTCTCTAAGGGCAATGGCGAAATTTTTCTCCTTGGAGAAGTTGTGTTATTCATTTTCCTGCACTTTGCACTCAGCCTCTTCTGCACTGTTTATTCTTCTCGTCCGTTCAAGATGACGGCCAAGTGAGGCCTTCAAAGTTCTTTGCCTCTTGTTGATAGGAAACACCACTACCGAATTATAGGATAACCACCGTATGTCCTTACGAATATAAGCGAGAGCATCCAACATGTGAATCCATTGAAGCGAGGGAGGTAGAAGGCTTTTGAAACAACGCTGAGTTGTAAGCGCTGGTGTCACTCGATACTCTGAGAGTAAATGGAAAGTATCGCGTTAAAAAAATAATAATGATGGCCTGTTCGCACTACGCGAAATTTTGTTTGATTTGCCAAAAAATCTGTCAACGCGAAGCCATTTCTAGTGCGAACGATTTTTTGCACCCACCAAACTTTTTGCAAGCGCAACGAAACTTCAAAGATTCCGTCGACTAGCTTTGGACGCTGTAAAAATTTTGTCAGGCGAGAAAATCCTTTGTTCGTTGACATCCATCCGTCATTGGGTCATCAAATTGATGACGGAATCCTTCAGTGTGGTTTTTGCGGTTGCCTTGCATTAGAGCCATCTGCCACAAAAAAAAATTTCGCATCTTCATGTGCGAACAGGATTACGAAAACAAAAAATTGGTGATTACAAAATTTTCATTTTTTTTTGCAAACGCCAAACTCAAATTTTCGTCTGAAGATTAATTATAAAGATGTCCAAAGATGAAAACATATATTTTAAAACAGAATTTCGCACAATTTGATTAAAACATGGTTTAAAACATTTCTACTAGCAGTCTCGATCCAAGATCCAAGACACGTCTCCAATTGTCAATTGAAAATTCGTGTGGTTTTAAAACAAACCGTTGGAAAACAGAAATTAACACAAAGTGGCAATAACCTGTCAAAAACAAATCACGCACTATGTTAGATTTACATAGCGCAGTAATGTTTCTAGAATTTGGATAAAAACGTCTTACTCTTTAGAAGCTTCAAGTAACAGCACTGCTCGGTTCGATTGTCTGGATGCTATTCAAAGATTTTTTTTATAAAATGTGCAATCAGATTCGAATTAATTTCCTACTATATTTCTTCTTTTTTTTTTTTTTCATTTTCACTTTCGAAGAAATGCATTGACACAAAATTTTCTTAATTATTTTTTTTTTCAGGATGTGTATTTTGGAGTTAAAAATGACAATTGCTTTATTTAATTTCAGTTCACGCAATTGGAATGTCCGAACGAGTTTCACCAAAATTTCACTAATTCATTTGATGAAAGATTTTTATGCAAGACTCTTTACACTGAGTTCCTTATTTTAAATAGCAGACCGCGAGAGACCAAGAAGAACTCTTCCCCCTCAAAACAAAATTGATATCTATTTTCCAAAACTTATACAGTTAATTACTGTTTTTCCACTTTGTAAACATAAGGTAATTCCTCGACGTTGTTCTTTTCAGTAAGCCCGCCCATTTTTACGAGACTCAAATGGAGAATTATAACGTACAAGTGTACTATTGCTACTTGTAATGTCTCCGGGTCTGATTGGGTGAAATTGCTCACGTGACATTTTTCCACGAAAAGACAATTTTGGCTGATAAGTTTCTGCGTTTATCTGGAAAGATGGTAATCGTCCGGACTAAAAGCTCTTGCCGATTTTTCAGATTAATAACCAAACGGGTTGATTACATATTTTTTTTTCTTACGTAGTTTTTTTTTTTGAGATTTCAGCCTTTTAAATTCACTGCCAAGCTGGTTAAACTTATTTTCAGACTTGGTATGAAGAAAGTTAACGGGATGATTCAGTTCCCAGGCGTTCAGAAGAAAGATGTTACGGGCGAGCGGGAAAAACGAGGAAAGACTGGGGAGAGAAGGAGAGTAAACGCCTGTAAATATTCTTTACAAAAGGTCGAAACAAAAATTATACTCTAAGGTCTTTAATTCAGAGACCATGTTATGGAACGGGAGGTGAAATCTGAAGGGGAAAAATGCAAGTTTCACAAAATCCAGAACTGCTGCATGGGAGACTGCATGGTAGCTGATCTTTCTTACTCCGCTATTCTCATGCGTCGATCGCAATGCAAAAATTGGCCTTCGTCATTTTGTGGTCAGTAAAGTAAAATGCTATAAAACAATACATGATTATGGATTCTGGGGAACACTGTAAAAAAGGAATAAAAACAGAATAATGAAATACTTACCACTCTGGGCCCGGTTGTTCGAAAGCCGATTAACTTAATCCAGGATTAGCGTAAACTTTGGTTGCAGTTTTTAAGTTTTGGATGAAAGTTTTTTTGGTGCTTTTTGCTTTTCAGTATTGACGTCCTCTAATCTAAAATTCTGCAGAATATCAGCGCTGAACAACGTTTGTGGATAGAGAAATAAAGTCCTTGGTTAATTCTTAATCTTGGATTAGGGTTAATCGGCTTTTGAACAACCGGGCCCTGGTTGTTACTGTCACTGAAAAATTGCTCTGAAGTAAGCCAAAAGTACGTTGTTGATCAGTGAAAAGTTAATGGTCTGTAGTCCCTTGCAATTAAAAGACACCTTTTCTTCTTAACGTAAATATCATTTTGTTACACTGACAGGAAGTCAATCAAATGATTTCAAGAATTAGAGGTTGTATGGCCCAGTATTTACACAATAATGTTTATCTTTCTGGAGAGCTGTCTTAGGCATTGAAAAAAGAAATAATGAACTCTTTCCATTTTAGCTACAATTCATCACTAGATGTTTTACAAGCTCCCTTTTCTCAACCAAAGCAGAAGCCGAAGACTGAGTGAGGAATTACAGTCTGCGACCAACGTTATTGTCACTGTTGACACAGGATCGACAGATGCAAAGGCTGTCAAAGGCTATTTTTTCTAATATGGCGTAAGATCCACCCAATCCTAGGTTGAAATGAAAACTGTACAAATTATTCTTCCGTTAATCGTGAAAATTACAGTTTCCTCGATTGTGATTGATTTAAAAATCTCTTATTTTCCACTAATTCACTTGCCAAGTTGTTATCGGACAGTTTGTTATAGGACAGTTCAATAAGCCATTCGCATTCAAAGTACTATTTTAAATCAACCAATGACTTTCAAAGTTGTAGTTTAAATCAATCATTCACAACCTTGGCTTCATTTACCACACATTTTGATTGAAGTCAATTTTCAGAGCGACATTAAACAATTTACGCTTCCTTTGTCAGTCTTATGATGCAAAATTCCCTTCCTTTTATATATTGGCTCCTCTCCTTTTCTCGGAAATTGCAATTTTTATGATTAATTGGTAATAAGACTTCGTGTCGTCCAACTCGGTCTGTAATCATACTCGTGATAAACAAATCGGAGTCCAACTGCGCGGTCGTCCGATTTTGTAATCACTAGTATGATTACAGACCGAATTGGACTCCTATTACCATTACTTATCACAAAAACAGGAGAAACATGAGAAACAAAGGAAAGAAATACTCATTTAATTTGGAATTAGGAATTCTAACTATCGTTGACCAAAGGGATGTTGTTTCTTTCACCCGGCCTGTAATTTGTCTGTTTGTTCTTTTACCACAATTTAATACATGGGCACTAGACTTGAACATATGAAACTTATTTTCTCCGTGTTCACTCTCAATATTCTTCGCTGCTTTGCTCACGCGTGACATATCCAGCTGAACACTCGAAGATAACTTTCATAACACAACACTGTGCCACGATGAATTTAATCTCTACTTTTTTTTCACAATACTCAGACGCGAGTTAAGTCCAGTTGACCAATTTATGATTAATTGACTGTGGCTCTCTTCATTTAGCCGTATGAATTTGAGTATGGTATTTTACTACATTATTCTAAGTAACAGCAGCAGTAAGCCACATGCAGTCCCAGACAGCCATTTTTTTCTTTGTTAAAAACGGGCAAAAATGGAGGAAAGTAGAACACATCTCTTTTCGAAGTTCTCTTAAGTAGGGACAAGATGCGAGCCCCATTCTTTAAAAAAGGTGAATACGCATTATAGGGGTAAAAATTACATTAAAATTATAACGTGCAAATGTCCTGGTACGTTGATACATTCTTATAGAAAACGGAAAGTTATAAAAACGATCATGACTTGAGATAATATACGTAAGATTAAAAAGGTTGAAGATCAGGTCTAGTCACATAACTTGTCCACTTCGGCATTGAGAGGCTTTGCAAAGGACTTGTAGGTGAACATGACAACAGTCGAAATGAAAAAGGACACGACGAAGGCCCAAAAGAAAATTCGATCCAACGCCTTGCCAATTTGACGCCAAGTCTCGGTCCAGTCTTCTCTTTCCTCCTTTATACTCATGACGCTGCTGCTTGGGCGAGTAAACAGCTGACTTGATCGGGCACTGTCTGCGGGCTCGTTCATGTCAATGAAGCTTTCCTTTCTGTATCTCTCTTTTGCGGTATGGCCATCTTCTGTCTTACACTGGTCTTCTTTGCCACCGTCACAATCGACAACCACAACCTGTACAGAAGAATCGATTTTGGAGGTACGCCTCCTCTGGGTTTTCTTTCGAAAGCATCGATATATCTTGTTAATAAACAAGCACCATTTCAGACAGGCCGGTGGTTCTGAGGTAGAGTGGTGCGCCTTGAGTACAACAATGGTGGCGGTCAGCGCCAAACCGATTTCCATCATGATTATTATGTAGTACACACCAATTAATGGGAGGGTATCCGACTGCTCGGGAAGGGCTTCGGTCACTATGATCAAATACACGCTGACAGAGAGAAGAATTGTGCAGCAGAAGCCGATTCGCTCTCCACTTTCTGCAGGTATGAAGAAGCTGACAAGAATGAGGGATCCAATTAACATGCAAGGAACCATTGAGAAGACGACAAAATGAAGTGGCTTGCGCTGGATTATAAAGCTTAGTTGGATATCTGTGAATGGATAGGGGTAGCCTCCGGGGCGCCTTTCTTTTCTGCACACCTGTACCACTGGAACTGACCAGCCAGCATTGTTCATTTTTTCTGAAAGTAAAACCAGAATGTTTAACTTTGACTACTTGACATTTTAAGTGCCAACTTCATTATCAAGGTGATGCAATTTTTTAGTCTTTCTTATCGCAAGTTTTCAGCGGTTACTGCAAATAATTAACTGAATTGATTACCCCTCACTCTTAACAATCGAGATCGTTCTCCCACGACATGAATGCGTCATTGTTGTAGTTTTTGGCTCGATGGACACTTGATGTGATTTGATTTCATCACGTTTTGGTTGCATTAACCTCTGCTCAGCTGTATAACTTAAGGGAAGTTGTACTGAAATTGGCGCTACGCACTTGTTTGTAGTTACAGCCTGAGGGCAAGGTAAGTCGTAAGTTAACTAGCGTATGCGAAAAATCGTACTCTTAAATGGGTATCTCAAAGACAAATAGACGTAAGACGTAACAGGGAACATACAAAAGAAGGATGAAGACTATTATAGTTAATAAAAATTTTGGGAAAAAGAAAAAGTTGCCTTAAACGCAAAAAAACCTGATTCCGCCCGGATCAGGATGCTTCATAGTTTACAAATGTTTTGCCAACCTTGAATTTACATTAAACAGAAACAAAAAAGAAGAAGAAGAAGAAGAAGAAGAAGAACAACAACAACAACAACAACAACATCAACAGCAACAAGAGTAAAAACAAAGGGAAAGTGGTTGGCGCGTCTACATGTTTGGCTCTGAAGACTGAATGGATGACTGCGCAGCTCGTATTTAATGTTATTGAAAAAGTAGTGACTTTGGTTTACCAGAACCTCAACTGAAAGGTGCCCTAAGGTATAATTGTTACGTACCGAGCTCTTTTTCTTCATCATCCCGGTTGCAATCTATGTCCGTGTCTTGTCCATTGCTATAATATTTACCACTTCCCAGATGCTTTTCTTCTGTGTCAATATCAATCAGGGTTTTGTCTGCCGTTAAGGAACCAAACCTCATTTGACAGCTTTGCCCATCGTAGGGAAAATACGTCAAATCGAATTTACAGGTGCTTTTAAAGGACACTGGTGAATTCCAATCGCTTGTCCCATTGTGGTAGATAATTATCCATGTCTTGAACTTCTCTGTGTATCCCGCCTGAGCAATATTGTCATCTGCGCTAAAAAAAAAAAGAAAGAAAGAAAGAAAGAAAGAGAGATAAAAGAGATAAGAAAGGGTCAAACACTTTGGAGGTTGCAACCACTCCCACTCCTCAAAAACCTCTTCGATACTCATCGAAACTACTTTTCTAACTGTTCATTAAACTTCTATTTCCGGGCAGACATTACAAGAATAGCCATGTTTGGACACTACGATTACAAGGATTCCTTGCATTCACCATCCACTAATAGGCTGTATTACGCATTGCTGTCAGTATCACGATTTGGATCGGTTACAAACAAGCAGCTAATTACGGCTGGCATTGTTTTCGTTAAGAAGTGACGTCACTTTAAATGGGACTGCGCTGTAACTTTAGGTTGCAAGCTTACAAATAAAATTGCTTAAAAGTTGATGTAATAATAATAATTTAATAATTTATTGACTTAGTATAGCGCCTTTTAACATAAAAATGATCAAAAGCGCTTTACATGAATTAAAAAACATATTTATATAAAAATACAATTACTATAACGAATTATAAGAAAGATCCATAAAACCTAACACTAAAAATACACAATTGACCACCCACCCCCCAAAGATATATATATATATATATATATATATATATATATATATATATATATATATATATATATATATATATATATATATATGACCCTCCACGGGAAAACGTACACTAACGATCATCCGTTAAACGTTAGAAAACTAACGGATAGTTAACGAATTGCTAACGGCTTTGAAGTCCTTCTAACGCTTAGAACTAACGTTCTAACGCTCGGCCCTGACCATCTAACGATTTGCCCTAACGCTCAAACGGTTAGTTCTAACGCACTAACGATTTGTTCTAACGCTCTAACGCTTTGTGCTAACGCTCCAACGATTTGCGTTAACGTTCTGACGGTTTGTCCTAAGGTTGTAGCGGCTGATCATGATCTCCAGTTCTAAGGGATCATAAGTTGTGAACGATGTAAGTTTATATAAGAATTGCGGATGAAATGAATCGAATGATCATTGCAGTTGCTATTAAACGGTTCGTTTTTAGACGCTTGTGCGGTCACGTATTACTTATCTCTTTCCTTTTAACGAGGTCTGTGGTTAAGCGGTCGATCAAACGAAGGAAGCGTGGTGCTGCCAAATTCTTTTCGCAGCGGCTAAAACTGAGAGCATTCAATGAGGCCTTCCAAGGAGTAGAAGCGACTGCGAAAACATTTGTGAATCTTCTCCCAAAACACCGACAACCGACAGAAATTTTCCCAAAAAGCATAATAGTTTGTGACAGTTAAAATTCTCTAGCTTTCAAGCGAGAGATGGAGTCGTAAACGTGAGACAAAGCGACACCAGACCGCCGCATTGTCTTCAATTCACTGTGTAGCCGACAGCGTCTTTTGTTGATGTTTGGCAGTTGTCTCAATCCCATACTCGTGGGGGAGCAGGGTTGGCGCAGTGGTGAGAGCACTCGCCTTCCACCAATGTGTCCCGGGTTCGATTCCCGGACTCGGTGTCATATGTGGGCTGAGTTTGTTGGTTCTCTACTCTGCTCCGAGAGGTTTTACTCCGGGTACTCCGGTTTTCCCCTCTCCTCTAAAACCAACATTTGATTTAATTTGATTTGATTTGAGATTTGTAATTAGTAGGCGAAGAGCCACCTTGTGGAAGTACTACTAATAAATCGTTATTATTGTTATTATTATTATTATTATTATTATTATTATTACAAGTGAAACCGGAAATAACAATATATAATTATATATCCCATAGAAAGGTAGATATAAGGCAAAGAAACAAAATGATGGTCGAAAAGGGTAACTTTTAATGCCATATATTACGGCGAGACATGACTAACCTTCTTCAGGGGCAACACTGAAGCAAAGTAAAAATGGAGAAAACGGTTACAATACAGAAATAGAAATAATAGACGTGTACTGAAGCGGCTACCAAAAAAGTGGCATTCCCAAGGTGGTAAGAACAATGATAAGTTGTGATGAATTTGCAATTTTGTTAGACTCTGCAACAGACATAAGGCATAAGTAGATACTGCTACGTAAGGGGTAGAACCAGAAGAAAAAAGTACAATCAGTTGAAGGTTCAGAACCCCTGCACCACCCATTCATGCACTACTGACTTATTATTTAGACCTTGTAAACATTAAGAGAGAGAGATGCTCTGAAAACACGCCTACCGCTCTTGTTCTGACAGTTTTTTTAGTTCACGATAAACCAAAAATTAAATGTTTTGCAATTTTTTTCTTTGGTTAAATTACGAAGGAAGACATTGCCCGCTATGTTTGTCATCGAATCGTAGATTCTCCACACCTCGCGATTCACACGTCATTTTGTTTAACCAATTACAGAAAGTGAATCGACCTTCTGAAACGAAGCGACGGTTTGCTTGCGACAGCGCTGTAGCTGTGGTGAAAGTGGTATTTGCGGTCAAGTTTAACAAAGTAATGGGAAATTTCTAGTCCGAAGCTTAACTACATTCAAAACGGTGAAATGATTTTGAAATTTGGTTCATCCTGTCTCATAAAACCTTAGACCAAGTCAGTGGATTAACGAGCACATGAACGCTGTGCGATACCTCGTTCGACTCTCTCGTTCCGCCACTTCGACTAGCTAGGTCACCTGAAGATGTGTTAGACTGTGAAAATATTTTTAACTGGCCACTCTGGGAAGAATTATATCAAGGCTTGATGGACGGCTTTTTGGATGTATCTAAAGCGTTGTGAAAGGGATTGTATTCGCGCCGCGACTGCATTCGACAACACATAAATTTTCCCGCTGTGCTTTGAGCATGACTAAAGCCGCGGCTACACGAGCGATTTTTCACTCGCGCCGGTGATGCGATTTTTTCAATTTTGTCGCGTCACCAGCGCGCGATGAAAATCGCAAGTGTAGCCACCCTTGAACGTCGCAAGAAAAAAATCGCGAGAAATTGAATCAGTTTAATTTTTCGCGATTCTTTTTCTGCGATTTTTTGAGCTGTCGCGTCACCTGTGCGAGGGTGGCTACACGGGTGATTTTCATCGCGCGCCGGCGACGCGACAATTTTACAAAAAATCGCATCACCATCGCAAGCAAAAAATCGCTCGTGTAGCCGCGGCTTAAAGACGAAGGATGTGCGATTTACGCAGTGGCCCGATGTAGCCTTTTCGACGATTGGAGAAGGTATTTATCGTTGCCCTTTTATTTAGTCGTTTTCTTCAAAAAACTTACGGTCAACCGATAAGCCAGATAAGCGTTGTGTTTGTTTATGTGCCCAACTTTTGTATGGCTCGGCAAGAAGTTAAGCCTACTCAAAATTGGTTTTCAAGTTTATCGTCAGTTTGTTTGTGAAGAAGGTTTTCAGGATTTCTGTGTTGGACCCATTCTTATAGCAAATTACATTTTAATTTCCCCTCAATTTAAAAAATAGATTCAAATGAAATTTACCGTAAGCTTCTAATTTAAACATTGTTGTAAAAATGTTTTTCCTCAGACTACCATTGTAAATAGGTGCCACAAACCAGAAGCGTAACACTTTGTAAAACTGCCAAATCTATTAAACAATCATTTGCTAATCTTTCTTTGTTTTTTTTTCGACTAGTTCTTGGTCGGTTTTGACATAAACTTAAGTACTTGACGTCTTCAGAGTTATTAAGCTTAGGTACTTTCCGCGTTTAGCGCGCACGTACACGAACTCGCACAAACAGCCGTGATTTAAAACTTTTCTCTGTTTCTGCTGAATCTTTGACATACAATTTTTAGCTTTATAAAATTGAATTAAATTATGTGAACCCCCATGCATTACAACCTCTGTGAAAACGTTTTTTGTAGTACAGTAATTTTTCAGATACAACAAAATGTTTCGCCACTCAAATTAAACTTATGTGTCGGAATCGTGTAATTCATTAGGGTAATCCATTTGAAAGCACGAACTGTTCCAGTATTTGTTTATGCGCAACTATTTTTCTTAGGCCAATACTTTGAATAATGGCTTTATTGTACACTTTGTTATAATTGTAATAGGGAATTTAGTTCATGGACAGTATAAAATAAAGTTTTGGTGTCTGTGCGAATGAAGGTAACGTTTTAAGTTCCGGTTGAAAATAAAGTAATCATTTATTCCGTCACTGTTTAAGATACGTTTTTAACCTTCAAATATCGTATTTAGTAAAAATACTGAGCTTGCATCGGCTGCCTTAAGCAACTTAAATTGTTTCATTTAATGTTAGCATTAATTTGATTTCATTCGCATTGCTGCAACTTCTAGTTTAAGTTTTATAATTTCAAGAATTAACAACACTTTTTAGGTGGAAAGTGCATTTAAGTGTACCACAAACGCGCTTTTTTTTGTTTTTTAACAAACAGCAACAACTATCTGTATCAACTTACCTTCTCAAGTATACATTGTCCCTGAGCAGACAGCATCCATAAAAAAAAAATAATTAAAAAAGTCGTCAAAAGTTCCGTTTAAAGAAAATGCAAGTCCAGTCCGTTGTCCAGTCCTTGGAATTTTTTTTTTCTAGCTAACCTTTTGTGGCGCGGCGTCGCAGTGAACAAAAAGCGCGCGAAAGTATAGCCTCGTTTTCGTTCTTTCCTCCAGTCCTTCTCCTCTGAAAAAAATCTTAAACATCGATCCTCGCCAAAAGCAATTGAAATTAGAAGAAACTGACAATGCCATCATAAAGAGCATACTCTCAAGCCTTAGGCAAAATTTTCTTTTATTCCTACCTCAAATGGTCGTTGAGCAGGAAGCTGACAAACTTTTCAGTTAGATTTTCTACTGCCGCACTTTTTTAGGAAAAAGTAATCATGGCCATTTTTTAAATCACTATTTATTAAACTACAACTTCGCTTAAAAATATTCTTGGAGAAAGGTTCTAGTAACCTTTTAGAGCGAATATTAAACTTCGGTCCGTTCTGGTCACGTGACCGATGACGTCACAGCATTAAAAATGACAAAAATGTATATTTCATAAAAATATCTACCAATATCCAAATTTTTGTTTCCTCGCGTTTAATGCAACGCGAGATAGCACTTGTACCCAGACTCCCACTTTTTGAAAATTGCATATACCTCCCTTAATATTTATATTTTGTTCGGTACCCGGGCAGTCCGAAATGGCTCACACCATTGTGCTTCAAACCACGTTGACTGCTTTTTCAATAACAAAATAACTTCGTCACAGCGAGCAAAAACGCACTTGTGAGCAAAGTCACGTGACCAATGACGTCATCGCCCTTAGTCTTGTACAATAATTAGTTTATGGTAAGACTTATTTCTAGACAACGTGGGGGTCTTGCTGCCCTCAAACTGACCAAGTTATTTGGGATTGACGATTTTGCAGCTGCAAAGGATTCTGGGAAGGTTCTTATTATAATTATATATTGTTATTTAATTATTATTATTATTACTCTGCTAGTTTCAAAAATCACATAAGTGGATCCTTTCAGTTTGGTGGAAAATAAAAAATTAGTCTCTCGCTCACTGACATTTTTCAGACTTCTGATAAACAACCTTATGCAAAGTTTTGTTGAAATTTGATCCACTGGGAATAAAGAGCATACGTGAGAAGAGTTGCGTGACGACCCAAAAAAGACGAATGTTCAAATGTGTGGAATACCTGATACCTGTGGTATCCCACACTATTGCTATCGACTTTCTAAAAAAGCAAGCTAACATAACACCCGAAGCTGTTCGACTGAGAACAACGAAATTTGACTGGAAACTCCGCTACCGACCATTTAAAAGTGGTCAGACAATTGGCGACGCTTGACTGATCACAGGCGAAAAACGCGAGATCTGTAGAGAGATAAACTACACGTTCTTCCGATACTTTTCGCTCCATCTGAAGGAAGGATTTTACAAAATATAAACTTATTTATTTTCATTGAAAGTAAAATACAATTCTTGTCGAGTTCTACAACAGACGCCTTATTTTTGGAACGGAAGGCTCACAGAAAGCTATGGAAAATATTATTTTATCGGAAGCTTATGTCACGTGCTAGGCAACGAGCTAGCGAGAGCGATCATTTTTCATATGGCAGATATGATGATTCGGCGGGTATTTCAGAGCAAAGTTTCGAGATTTCTTTGCCAGTTTGGAAGAAAACTTTGTTTTACCTTTTTGCTACAATGTTAACATTAACTAACAGCGCTTACTCCTGAGGCAAACAGAGAGAACAAAAACAAAACATCTAGCTATCTTTAGCATCTTTCGAGTTTCGTTAATCAGAAATGTGGAGCGTTGGAAATAAAAGGTTTGGACTTTATGATTTGTGTAAGCTTATGTCAGGCCGCGTGTTCGTAAAAATTACATCCATCAGCGGTTCGAAATGTGATCCACATCTTTTCGCAAATATCGTTTTTATTTAGCTGGCCTGTGTTCTTCAGATACGGTTACGCTCTAATGGGAAAGGATGAGACGCTAACACCGTTGACTAACGCTCTAACGGGCAAGGATCAGGTACTAACGGTTTGACTAACGCCACTAACGGATATGACTAACGCTCTAACGGGCAAGGGCCACGAGCTAACGGATTGACCAACGCTACTAACGGTTTTCATCAATGTTTCTAACGAATGACTTACGGTTAGCTAACGTTTTAGATCGTTTAATGGAAGGTCGTTAGTGTACGTTTTCCCATGGAGGGTCACATATATATAATATTCAATTGTGGAGTCGGACTAGTTCAAACACATTTATTTGCTACTCCGAGTTTCATGCTTCTCACGAAGCAATCATCAGGCAACTGACCTGATGATTGCTTCGTGAGAAGCATGAAACTCGGAGTAGCAAATAAATGTGTTTGAACTAGTCCGACTCCACAATTGAATATTATATTCACAGCTCTGGTTTTTCCATTGAGCACTTTTATAGCAGATGAAGTCTTCAATTTATCCGCTGATAGTTATATATATATATATATATATATATATATATATATATATATATATATATATATATATATATGGAGGTAGAGTCTACCTTAGCATAAGGTGCTCAATGCTGTGGTAGCAGAGCTACGTATACATAAGTTGAAGGATTAAAGAGGACGCATCGATTCTCTGTGACTCTGAGTTTCGCGAGCTTCTGAGTTTCTGACGAGCGCTTAGGCGCGAAACTCAGAGTCACAGAGAATCGATGCGTCCTCTTTAATCCTTCAACTTATGTATGTATATATACATATAATTTGCACAGATCCCGCCACGGATATTTACCAGGGTGCCTGCTCTAGGGTATCACGAGCGTACATAGCACGAAGAATGCTCTTGCCACAAAACCTTTTATTACGCCTATATACTCTTTATTACGCCTATATATATATATATATATATATATATATATATATATATATATATATATATATATATATATATATATATATATATATATAAGAATATAAAACTCTAAAATCTGCTAATATGCCGTTAAGAATCTCTAAAATCTGCTAATATGCCGTTAAGAATCACCTGTTGTAAGCTAAATCAAAAAGATATGCCTTAAGTTTCCTCTTAAAAATTCCGAGTGACGTTATTTGAATTCCCTAATATTTGCTGGAAGGCTGTTTCACAGTGTGGGGGCAGCAGCATAAAAAGAACGAGCTCCTAAAGTAGATAGCATACGCCCCTTGGGACGGTCCAAAAATAATAAAGAATTTGATCTAAGGGAATAAGCAGAACACGACTTAATAGACACTAAGTTATTAATATAGCTAGGTGACATATTATATATAGCCTTCAATGTAATAATGAAAATTTTAAAATAGCATCTTTAGTTTCACGTACGCGGTTTTGCTTTTACAAATGAACAAGAGTATGCATGTAATAAAACAATTACTGAATTCGGTTTTTGATTGATAGCAATAGTTATCAAGGCCTCGGTAAGTGCTATCCGCCTCAGCAGCTTCGGTAGACAACACAGATCTCGGCGATAATGATAATTCTCGCTATCATGATCATGCTCAACCTCATCCAGTAACTGTTAATTACATTTACTTACTTGTTGAGAAGAACAATGTCGGGAGCCCAGATCTCATCAGGTCTCACAAGAATCCTCTCAAGACCACCAAATTCACTTGGCTTCCACGTTAGGAAAGTATTATTCCAACGCTAAAAGTGAGGAGAAAGAAACGAAAGAATAATCAAGTTTGCCCGTTTCATTGTTCTTTTGTTTGTTATTCGTTTACTTGTTGTTGTTATTATTATTGTTTTTTAATTTGCACATTTCCTTTTATGAAAGCTGTCCCAGATAAGGTAGTCTGCATAACAGGTGCAACGCAGTAATTGGCGAATAGAGGGTCACTGTGGCAAAATAGGCCGGACCCTTATCTTCAAAACTTGAATCTGATGACGTTCGCAAGTTGGCAGAATTAAATACTTTTCTTTCATAACATGAAAAAGAACCGAACACAGAAGGCCATGCTAGCTAGGACATTGCATATAGTGTGCGTTGAAGGTGAACGATTTTTCTTTGGCTCCTTATATCTGTCAAGATTTTGGATAGGACGCACCTTCAAGCTTCGTCTGTACGATGTACCTTCCCGAGATATATATGCGGATGCCATCCCATGTGAAAGTTGAACCATACAGACCTACCTGTTGGATGCATGTGACAGTAGAGACAACTTGACCTTTCCTGTCCTGTTTAAAAGTAGAGAAAGAAAAGAAAATGTTTGCGCCAGCTGGGGGATTGAAAGTCGAAAAACACAAACGTACAGGCGAACAAAGAGAACAACAAAACATGTAGTATTCAGCTTCCTTTACTCTAAATTCTTGCTGAGTAAACACCCAGCACTTATCCAGTCATTACTACTACTACTACTACTACTACTACTACTACTACTACTACTACTACTACTACTACTACTACTACTACTACTACTACTACTACTACTACTACTTATTATTATCATTATCATTATCATTGTTAATATCACTATTTTAAATTTTATGTTCTATGTCACTTCTAAATTTTTTATTTCATGTACGTTTAGTAGTGTTTATCACCCAAATCATTTTATACTTTTGTAAAAGTCATTAATAATTCATAAGACTAACGACCAATCTACGGGTAGTATTTGAGTCACATGTATACCTCTCTAAACCCCAACAAAAATCATTAACTTTCATAAAAGTGTCCTGCTCCGCTAATTAGTATGCATTAACTTTCATACAGATCTCTACTGATTAACATTACAAACACGACAAACACAATCTATTGTTTCATTTCACAAGTAACATAAAATGTTCGCGTGAGACCTTTATGGGCTTTAAAACGGCTCGCCGTTTTAACTGCCCATAACGGTCTCCCGCTCATATTTTATGTATTACTTAAATCTAGTTAAGTCTGTAATTTTCATAGGTAATACAGGACCCCTCAAGCATGTATTTCATTTTAACTACTGCTCGTATTAAAATAAAGGGCTTTACTTACCTACTTATTACCATTGATAACTAGCCGTCTGGTAGGCAGCTTACCTTTCTATTAAGAGCGGATGTCTGTAAATATCGACCAGAGGTAGAAATTATAAAAATTTCGGAAAATCCGAAAGAAATTCTGTGGACTACCCTAGGTATTCTATTATTAAAAATATAAATTTTTCTTTCATCGGATGAATATTTTGGTCATATGGATGTTGTCAAGTTCGGGCGCTTTATAACCTCTGCCAGATCGCTTTTTCGAGGCCCTAGACCGGGCTACGGAAAGAGCTCAATTTGAATCTAATTGAAATATTATTCAAGCCACAAAGCTTCTTATCACATTTAAAAGGTTTGAACACGCATTTTGAGTGGTCGTGCCCTTGAATTGATTGCGACTAGAATATTTTACAGATTTTTGAATATTTACAAAATTTTGAGGATTTCGCGGGAGGAAAATTTTGTCGAAATTCGAAAGCCGAAAATCACACCCGGTACCTAATTTCAAACAACAACAACCATTCTACATTAAAGAGCAATCTCAAAGCTTTTAAAATATGTTTTTGAAACTTTGGGCAACATATGAAATGAATTTTTGGGAACGCGAAATTCACGTAGCACTTGAGTGAAATTTGACCCCTCTGACTTGACAGTTTTGAGGTTAGGCGCGACACAAACTGGCAATACTCACACGAATCTTTCAGCACAAATAAGTGTAATTTAGGCAATCTTGGCAATCTCAAGTCTTACAGTTATACATACATGCTTCATTGAATACAAAATTTACAACAATTTTCAGCCGAAAAGTACTCCGGCATATCCCAGCTTTTAGGTGTCATGTTCTCATCACTCAAAGCCAATAGTTCACAATCTACACCAAATATCTATTCTGCCAGTGTATAATCAGGTGCACGATATGTTTGTTTGTACCTTTTGTCCTTGTTCGTCTTCATTTCTGCAAAAAGATCTAAAAACTACAGCGAAATCCCCGTACGCGGACGTGTCACGCGCCTCGTGAAGCAGCTGTTGCGTGAGTCGAGATTGTGCTGTCCGTAACATGAAACGCAAGGAGATCCGGCTACTTCAGTTTTATTTCCGGGTTGTGAAAAAAATTCGATCACTGATCTACATGTTATAGTTGCGCCAACGGAATGAGATAAACTCAAATTTTCATACGTTGCCGTTGTACCATGATTACAGATTCCTGGTCCTCGAACGTGTCAAACAATCCACCGGTGCAATGTAAATAATTTGTTCTTTTTGTTTGCTTGTTTTAGTTAAGCACTTTTTTATTTGTCCTGATTGTCTATCAGATGAGGAGATAACCTAATTCGTTGTGCAATACTTTTTTAACACCTCATTGTATAAAGCATGTGCACAAATAACAACGTCCCCATACAGTCTAATCTTGTGCTTGCGGCATCCATTTTGGTAGCGTAGTTTCGTGGTATATAGGAAAGCTTCATTGCCAGCTAGAACACACCTGCTCGCTAATGTGGACGCCACAGCATGCGAATATGGAGCATTGGTGCGGTTCAAGTACCAAATACCCGGGCACACTGAGTACGTGCGTATCAGAGACTGCAACCGGTCAATTGAGCTCCAATTCACAGACACCCTACTAGTCAGTATTGCTATCTGGGGTTTGAAGACGGAAGCAGAGCTGATATTAGCGAAGGTTGGTAAGGGGGGGGACTGGTAAGGGGGGACTGGGGCTGGCATGTATAGCGAGTAGACGTGTTTTCGAGAGCTCCGCTCTGGTTATTGAGTTAATTTTTTTTGGCAGCCTGCATTTCTTGTATATGGAAACCATCCTTTCTTCTTTGAAACGTACAATATCAGAGAGAAGCAATTCAGATTCGTCTGGGTCAAGTTCTCCGCGGGAAAAGCGTTCAAAGAGTTTCGCCGAGGAAGACGAGGTTCTCCAAGCCTTAAACATGGCCGGTAACGTTAGCGAAAAACTCGATAAAACTCTTGGGGAACTTAAGAAACTGGAGAAACTCGATGCAATTGAGGCAACGTTGAAGGATTTAACAAGCAGATTGGGGAACGTTGAATCAACTATCGACAAGATGAAAGAAGACGCACGTGCTGTGGAAAGTTCGATCAAAGGTGTGGATGGGAGTCTTGCATATCTCAACAAAGAAGTTGAAGAGCTTCGCGGAACGGTAGAAGACAAGGATAAGCAAATAGAATATTTGCACACGCAACACCTTTATCTCGAATCGTACAGCAGGAGAGAAAATCTGAAATTTTTTGGCATACCGGAAAACGAAGCCAGCGCTTCGGAGGGGAAAGATGCGGTTGGCACAATTGATGTTTTGTGTGAGTTTCTTCATGATGTCCTTGGCTTTGGGGATCCAAAGAGAAATATGGAGTTTCAGCGAGTGCATCGGATCGGTAAATCCGTTCGTGGAAAGCCCAGGCCGATATTAGCCCGTTTTTCACGCTACCAAGATCGCGAGACAGTGCTTCGTGCTGGTTTTGAATTGAAAGACACTGAGTATACGATTTTGCAAGACTTCCCTCAGGAAATCATAGAGAGAAGGCGCAAGCAGATGCCCAAATTAAAGGAAGCTAAAAAAAGGGGCCAAAAAGTATCCTTTAGTAAATCGGAACCGGATAAACTCTTTATTGATGGCAAGTTCATTTCTGCGTGAGGGTTATATTATCTGTGACCTTTATTTGTTATAGCAAGGCTGTAAGGTGTTATCGTTTGGTTATTGTATATTATAACCATGCAGCGGAGGCTCTCTAGGAGAGATGTCAAATTACTTAATTAGTTCCATTCTCAAGGGCAGCGTTAAGGATATTTATCTTGCTGCTCTTTTAAGTTTTGTGTTTTTCAGTATTTCGTTGAAATGTAATTTTTTCGTTTTTGCTTTTGTAGATGTTCTGCTTTGCTTTTACTATGTTTTTCAAAGCTATTCTGGTGCGTTAATGAGGATATATTCTTTAAAGTTTGAAGGTGCCAAACTGACGCTTAACTTTTCCCACCTAATGAAGTTGTTTTTCCCTTTGGCGAAGTAGGGCGTAGTAACGTTGATTTTAGTCTTTTGTCACTAAATGCTCGAGGGATTCGTACTTTTGAAAAGCGGAAAGCAATTTTTAGCTGGCTTTTAAATTCTGGAGCCGATATTTGTTTTCTGCAAGAAACCTACAGTACTCAAGAAGTCGAAAATATCTGGAGAAAACAGTGGAAAGGAAACATGTTCTTTTCACACGGTAGTAGCCATGGTCGAGGTGTACTTGTACTGGTAAGGGATAACTTAGACTTTCAACTACGATCTATCAAGGTTGATTCTCAAGGTCGCTATGTTTTCCTAGAGGTTTCCATTCAGGATTCACCATACTTTCTTTTAAATATTTACGCTCCAAACAAATGTAGTGAACAATGTACCTTTTTTAAAGAAATATCAGAAATTTTGAAAGCTGCTAGAACAGAAGAGGATTATCCAATTATCGTCGGAGGCGATTTTAAAGTCCTATTTGACCCTGATTTAGATGGACGGGGCGGAAACAACAGAAAGAAAGACTCCGCAATATTAGTTGAAGACATGCACCTCGATTTCGATCTGGTTGATATTTGGCGTATTAGGAACCCCACTACATCACGATTTACTTGGCGCCAAAAAACTCCGGTTGTTCAGAGGCGTTTAGATTTTTGGCTTATAAGCGACAGTTTGCAAGATGAGATAATTTCAGCGGAGATTAAAACATCAATAAAAACTGACCATTCGGCAATAACCCTTTCAATTTGCGGCTTAGATGAAACTGAGAGAGGACCGAATTTCTGGAAATTCAATTCGAATTTAGTAAATGACTCGGACTACTGTGAACTTTTAACCACTGAATATGTGAATTGGTTAGAGGAATTTAAAGAGGTTCAGGATAAGCGTGTTTTATGGGATTTAATTAAATACAAAATAAGACAGCGAACAATTACATACAGTAAAGGTAAAGCCCGTGAAAGAAGAGCAAAACTACAAAAGGTGGAGGATAAGCTGAAGGAATGTACAGAAAAATGTGATATTGATCCAAATAGTGGAAATCTCGAGGAACTGGAGTGCCTTCAAACAGAATATGATCAATTGTACGATTACATTACACAAGGGGCAATCATTCGCTCTAGGGCAACTTGGTATGAAATGGGTGAAAAAAACAACAAATATTTTTTGAATTTAGAAAATTCAAACAAAACTAAAAGCAGTGTCCGTAAAATCTTAACAACTGATGGAGCATTAACTAGCGACCCAAAAAAGATTATGAATGAATTGGAATTATATTACTCTAATCTCTATGATGGTAGAAATTCCGCAGACACGCAGACTATTTCTTCGTTTATAAATGATCTCACCGATGTTCCATTTTTAGCCGAGGAGAAGAGGAACGTTTGCGAGGGTATCCTTAGATATGATGAATGCTATAATGTATTACAGAGCTTCCAAAAGAATAAGTCGCCGGGGAACGATGGTTTAACAGCCGAGTTTTACTTAGCCTTTTGGCCCTTGCTTGGAAAGTTGGTAGTTGATAGTTTGAACTATGCTTTCGAATACGGTGAACTATCGAACTCACAGAAACAGGCCGTTATCACCTTAATTGAAAAGAAAGGAAAAGACAAAAGGTTGGTGAAGAATTGGCGTCCAATATCTCTTGTAAATGTTGATGCTAAATTGGCGTCTAAAACTTTGGCAAAGCGTTTGGAAAAGGTACTTCCTGAAGTAATTCATTTTAATCAAAACGCGTTCGTAAAGGGGAGAACAATTTTTGATGCCGTCAGAACGATCGATGATGTGATTGAATATGCTAGGTACAAAGATATACCTGGGATTCTAGTAGCTATAGACTTTGAAAAAGCTTTCGACTCGCTCAATTTAAATTTTCTTTTAAGAGTATTACACGCATTTAACTTTGGTCCTTCTTTTATCCAGTGGATACGAGTTTTATATAACAACGCCTCTAGCTGTGTAATGAACAATGGTTTTACAACAGGACCTTTTGCACTAAGTAGGGGAGTAAGACAGGGAGATCCCCTCTCTCCCTACCTGTTTATAATAGCTTTGGAGACCCTAGCTATAAAGATAAGAGAAGATGATGGCATTAAGGGCATTACGATACGAGATGAACCTGTTAAACTTTCCCTTTTCGCTGATGACATGACCTGCTTTATCAAAGATAGTAGTTCATATACAAACCTATTCGTTACGATGAAGACTTTTGGTGAATGTTCTGGTTTAAAAATAAATAATGAAAAAACCGAAGCCTTAGCTTTAGGAAATAGTAGTTCTCTTTGGGAAGGGTTTTCTGATATGCGAAATCTGTGTAACACTATTAAAATTCTAGGCGTCTACTTTGGCTATGACGCTAAACAAAGAGATGAATTGAATTTTAGGAATACTTTGAAATCACTTAAGAAGACGATCAATTTGTGGAAATGGCGTGGTCTTTCTCTCTTAGGTAGAATACAAATTATAAAAACCTTTGCCATCCCTAAGTTTATGTTTAGAGCGTCGGTGTTGCCAATTTCTAAAGACCTTATCAAAGAGGCCGACTCGCTTTTTTACTATTTTATTTGGAATGGGAAAGATAAAGGAAAACGAAATGTGATGATTTCGGAAGTTGAGAAGGGTGGCTTAAATATGCTCGATATTGATTCTATGGTTCGTACCAGACGAGTGATATGTATAAAAAAATATTTGGAAGACTATAAAAGTCCGTGGAAAGCTTTTTTAAATGAGATTCTTATCCCCGTTGGTGGGAAGCTCATATTGCATTGTAATTTTGATACTTCTAAATTAAAAACTTATCTACCAAGTTTCTACAAGCAATGTCTCGATGCGTGGTCAGAAGTAAATGCAAAAACACCCAGCTCGCTACATGAAATTGCAAATGAAGTTATTTGGAATAACAAGCTTCTCTGCATTAATAAGAAATCTGTGTATCGTAGAGATATTGCAGATTTAGGGTTTTTAAAAATTTGCGATTTATTTTCAACTAAAGAAAATCTCAATCCTGAGCAAGGTTTCTTCATTATGGGTATTATTAAGTCTATGCCTGCCAGTTGGCGCTTGACAATTAAAAGGGCAACTACTGCACCAGTGATTGATCCATTTCCGGATTCACCTGCTATCCTAATAAGTAACAATTTGGTTCCAATTCTTGATGCTTCCTCAAAGCAAATCTACCGGCTTTTCCTGGAGAAAAAAGAAACAACGCCTACTGCTAAAGTAAAGTTAGCTGCAAAGTATTCAAACATTGATATTGATTAGAAAAGTGTTTATTCACTATCTTTTCGCACAACATTAGAATCTAAACTTAGAGAATTTCAATTTAAAATTTTGAACCGTATTGTCTTTACAAACGAAAAACTGTTTCGTTTCGGCATGGCTGAGTCGGCGTCCTGTGCTTTCTGCCAAACAGAGGTTGAATCCGTAGAGCATTTACTCTTTTCCTGTAGAGTATCATCTAGTTTTTGGAAACATGTCTTGTCCTGGTTACGCGATAATAACATTTCTGTTGATAACCTTAAAGAGGAGGACGTCATTTTTGGTAAGTTTGATATTGCAGAAGATTTTCTCCTGTTTAACCATATTTTGCTTCTGGGTAAGTTTTATATTTACTCTCGGAAATACCAGAATGGTATACCTTCTCTTCAAGGTTTTATAGCCAGGACAAGGCGTATTTACAACATCGAACTCCATATTGCCAGGAAAAGAGACAAATTAAACAATCATTTTAGAAAGTGGGAAAAGTTAATAAGCGTTTTTACGAATAAGTGATGTTATGATTAATTAAAGTGATGTCATTGTAATTTACATACTAAGTAACTGTATTGCTGTAATAGCTTTGTTTAGCTTTGTATTTTTTTGTTTGTACTATATGTGTGTGTGTGTGTGTGTGTGTGTGTGTGTGTGTGTGTGTGTGTGTGTGTGTGTGTGTGTGTGTGCGTGTGGGTGTGTTTTTTTTTCGCTGTACTATGGTGTTGTGCACGCGCGCACCGGAGTTGCAAGGCAGGTAAAAATAAATAGGTTTACCTATTGCCTCATAACTTGATTTATTAATCAACGGGTGTCAAAAGCGTATAACGCTTTTCTGCACATATCCATGCACATTCCCGAGAAATTCAATTTTATTTAATTTTTTGCACTCTTCCTCTGAAATAATTAATGGCCAGTCCCCACGGCATACTGAGATGAGGGTATACGCTGTAGGATTGAAGAAAAATCTTTTACCCGACCCGGTTTTATGCTTTCTTCAGTTCCATACCCAAGTTCTACACAACATATAACCGGAACTTAGTTCTGAAAAAAAGTCAACTTTTAGGCTCAGGGGGCTGATATTCTGTACTCTGAGAACTGTTCATGAGGATTATTTTGCTGTTTAAGAATAAGGGACTTCGTACTTCTACGGTAGTCCCCGGTAAGACAAGGTAGCCTGCGAATAAAAATAGATTTCATAACATGCTGAGAGAACCAGCACACTTTGCACTCATTCCCAAAGGAGCTGGAAATAAAACAAGGCTAGATCCTTGAGCATGTCTTGAGGATTGTGAATAAACTTGGGACTGAAAATATATCGTGTGATTATAACATTTTGCCCATAAATTTTACCTTTACTTCCTTTGCTGGCAAAATTCGTCCTATGAACGATCACCTATCAAAGCAATAAGCATCTGCTCCCCTCTATGATGAAAAAAAAAAAAAAAAAAATTCTCCCTTTGTATTGTATTTTGCTATTGTCTCTCGCGTCTTGGAATGTGAAGGCGGACATTGACTGTACCGGAAAGAAGATAAGTGTTACCCTAGTCCCTAAGCGATTCTTGCAATATTTCCTCAGTCGGGTGATGAATATACCCATGCGCTCCTGATATACCTAAATTGCAGTTCCCATTATGTTTATTTTCATTTTTATTCCAAGTATATTTTAATTTCATGACTCGAGCTTTGAAATGTCGATTTGCCCGAAGCACCGCCAGGATTTTGGTATCGGATGGCGTTGTCGGCAAAAGTTACAGTTCGAATTAGAGCTACGAGTCAGGGCGTGGTTTACTTTCCTACCGGGACGTCATCAAACATTAAGGTTTTCTGAGTTCTTATTTACATCAGGTTGAAGATAACTTATAAATAACTATTTTCTCGAGTTATCAGTTCCTTAGCGTCTTTAGTTTTTAAAGAACGGAAATTTTCATAGTGCGTGACCAAGATAGGTCAGCTATATAGCTGAAAAATAGTTTTCCCTTATGATTTTCAGCAGTTAGAACATTTCAAGAATTCGAATATCTATATGTATAGTAGCTCAGAAACAAAAAGAAAACCCCTTTATCGCATAAGTTAATGTACACTGTATTAGCTGATTTTGGGTACCTTACTTGTACATGTACTTACTTCAGTGTATATGGCGTCTGCATGTACAATTACAAAGCTCTTTAAAGTTGCGTGAAAAAGAGTTTAGGCAGATAACTCAGAAACGGTGTGCCACCCAGATCTGAGGCTTGTGAAATTGCTCATTGGCTAGTCTTTTGTCGCATCTCATTTTCTTGCCTTCTTTCATGGAACGGTTTCGGAATTTATTCTTGTACGCCGGGTTTTTTTGCGTGACGGTGAAAACGATCTATAAAGACTACTGTACTGCAAGAAAAAAGGCATCAGACAAGTGAGCAGGGGAAGTCTGCCGGGTTCAGGTTATCAGTGTTCTATTGTGATTTGCACTTTTTTTTTCAATCTAGAATTTATTTATTTTTTCCTAACAAGCTCATTGCAGACGAAGTGCCTGTGCTCAAGCAGTTTAAGGCCTGGGTTTAGAAATATGTTCAGAAATATGGTTGATCGCCAATATCTGTCTCCAGATTGCCTAGAACCGGATGAAACTTTCCCTGAAGATAAATCTTGTGGTCCTTGTTTGCCTTAACGTATAAATTTGATCACGTGACCAGTCACGTGATCAAAATTTGAAAAAGTCCTAAATCGGTGATGCGGTGTCGGGTTTTAAGTTTACAGATAAATAAATCAGCGTTTCTAATAGAAGTCCAACATATCTAACTTTCTACGCTTGGAGTGATTGTTCATGAGTTTTAGGTTTTAAATTATCAACAGCTAAAGGTTAAATTCTGGGACGAAAAATGACCTTTGCCCTCACAACTTTTTTGTTGAGAACGATGGACAGTCACTCCAAACGTGAGACGCTGGAAATAATTAATACGCATAAGAAAAGCGTTTTTATTCGATATTATATCCTACAACCATTACCTACTCCTCAAATAAGTGATGATTTCAAAGAAATGGTCACGTGACACGTCACGTGATCTATGATAACGTTTATTGCATGTGAAAATGTTAAGGATGATGAGAACTTCCCATATGCCGAATTTCGTTTCAGTGTCATTCCTCTGGACTGTTATATTACAAAAAAAACGTTTTCTCTAATAAACGCCCCTGACCCAGGCCTTAAACTGCTTGAGTGCTCCGTTTGTTATGTTATGCAACACAATTTCGAATCACGCAACAGCACAAGACTCGTGACACGTCGATTTTCGCTGGTAGTATTTGCGGAAACGAGGACGAACAAGGAAAAAAGGTACAAACAAACATATCGTGCACCTGATTATATATTACACAAGATAGATATTTGGTGTAGATGCTTTGAGTGATAAGAACTTGGCCCAGTGCATGGCGAGGCAAGTTTAGTACCTAAAAGCTGGGATATGAGTTCTTTTCGGCTGAAAATTGTTGTAAATTTTATATTCAATGTCTATGGAGCATGTATGTATAACTGTAAGACTTGAGATTGCCTAAATTACACTTATTTTGGCTGAAATATTTGTTTGAGTATTGATTTGTGTCGCGCCGAACCTCAAAACTGTGATCAAGTCAGAAGGGTCAAATTTCACTCAAGTGCTACGTGAATTTCGCGTTCCCAAAAATTCATTTCATATGTTGCCCAAAGTTTCAAAAACATATTTTGAAAGCTTTTAGATTGCTTTTTAATGTAGAATGGTTTTTGTTGTTTGAAATTAGGTACCGGGTGTAATTTTTGACCTTCGAATTTCGACAAAATTTTCCTCTCGCGAAATCCTCAAAATTTTGTAAATATTTAAAAATCTGTAAAATATTCAAGTTGCAACCCATTCAAGGGCACGACCACTCAAAATGCGTGTTCAAACCTCTTGAATGTGATAAGAAGCTTTGTGGCTTGAATGACATTTCAATTAGATTCAAATCGAACTCTTTCCGTAGCCCGGTCTAGGGCCACGAAAAAGCGATCTGGCAGAGGTTACAAAGCGCCCGAACTTGACACCATCCATAGGACCAAAATATTCATCCGATGAAAGTAAAATTTATATTTTCATTAATAGAATACCTAGGGTAGTCCACAGAACGTTTTTCGGATTTTCCGAAATTTCTATAATTCCTACCTCTGGTCGATATTTACAGACATCCGCTCTTAAATAACGAAACTACTATTGGGCCGGGATGGTAGAGTCATACCCATCTGAGCCGAATGTAATAAAGATGGATGCTGAGTGAAACGCCAATATAATAGATCATATTCGTATTCTCGGTATTGAAGTGGATCTACCACGAAGTGGAGGCTCTTGCGGGGGATACATTTACATATGAAAAGATTGCTCTGTTTACGCCTCGTGTACACACTAGTTCCTGCTCATTATGGAAAATAAAAATAAGGTCTATTATCATTCGATACTTTTCCCTTCCTTTTTTTTGGCCCAGAGCCTACCACGTGACCTACAAATAACTGCCTACAAATAATGGCCTACTCGTGCGCAGTACCGTCCAACTGTGATTTTGCTGCAAATAATATTCCGCTCATGCGTAGTTGTGTCCAAGCGTCCAAGCTCATCAAATTCAGTGATAAATGGCAGATCGTTTCACGCTTCCCGAAAATAATAATGAAAAATAAGCTCGGTGATCGAATGATAAAACTATTGTTGAACTCGGTTTTCGCAAAAGATCGTGATTTGCAAGTGTCCCCTAGATTAATTAATAATTGAACTGCTCGCCACTGACAAATCACGATATTTTGCTCAACCTCGTCCAATAATTGTTTATTGTTCACGTGAGTCAAACCAACTGAAACAAGGAGAAAAAATAATAGGTATGTTATTGTATATGGGGTCGGCCAGAGGTGTTGACATCATATTCCCGTTGACTTCAGATGAGTTATCTAAACTGGTTTGGATCAACTGAACCAAACTTAACTAAGGTCGGGTTTTCAGAGGTGCAGTGTTGCGTTTGACCCAGGGTTAATACCCTCGCGTGCTACCCTCGCGCGTTATGAAGTTCGATCACATTTTTCCAGCATTTGTGAACATTTTATAATTGCGTATGCAAGTGACATATGATTTGAGACTGGTAGTATGACTTCAAATGGTGCGGTGTACGGACGAGAGAAGTCTGTGGCAAGACCATATATGAAAAAGTGTAAGTACAAATATATACTTGTTGACTGAGCAAAAATTTTCTGAACACAAGTCAGAACTTAAATATGATGCAGGACCTTATCCAGTTACGCTTTCAAGCGGTGCGTTATAAAGATAGGTTTTTTTCTAAAACGGCTAGAACTTACCACGTCCACAACTGAATTTAGCTGAACCACGAGCTTGACTTTAACTGCTTGTGACGAGTTTATCACGGGCCGAACCATGCGATTATAGCCTGACGAACCGAACAGATCTTGACGGAGTTGGTGCTCGTTTGAAAGGCTAAGATTTGACCTTTGAGAGCTTGCGAGCTCTGTTAAAAAGAAAACATTAATAAATAAAGTATTCGGTGGGATGTTGCTACACAACAAAACAGACTTGGCAAGAGGGTTTACAATTGATTGAATACTCCGTGCGGGCATCTTACCAACATAAGGCACGTCTTATGTCTTAATGTACACTTAATCTACGAGTACTTTCTTTATCTGGTCTTACATGTATTTTTACTATTTAGTGATTTAGTATTCAGACCATGTTGACGTCACAGTGACGTCAGCGTCTTTTAAACTTATAATTGAGCGTTTTCATTCACGTGACTACCGGCCATATTGAGTTTCTGAAACAAGAAAAAGTATTTGCATAAAAATAGAGTTCAATTCCCAGAGGTTTTGTTTGGGACAATGATAATGATAATGATGATATTTAATTAAGATTTCAAAAACACATTTACAAACGTGACTGATCCGCAAATAGCACTGGCTAATCTAGGCGGATCAGTCATTTATATATAAGGAATTAAAAAAAAAAATTAAATAAATAAATAAAAAATCACTAAACTATTACAATATTACTATTAGATATGCATTAGATTACTACATTACGCTAACTGGCAGAGACAATTTTCATGTAAACAAGTTAAAGAAAAGAAAGAAACAAAGAAATAGTACAAGCGAAGCAGACTGGAAAGTAGAGAAGGGAGAATTCTGGTATACGTCTGTAAGCAAAGTATTTAACAAATAAAAAAGCCTTAACCGTGCTTTGTTCTGTTATAAGGCACGCAAGGAAGTGACGCGAGCACGAAAGAAGTAGGAAGAAGCACAAGCCGTAGGCGAGTGCTTTTAACTACTTCTTGAGTGCTCTCGTCACTTCCTTGCGTGCCTTATAACAGAACAAAGCACGGTTAAGGCTTTTTTATTTGTTTTATAATATAGTTTTTCCCATATTTGAGCTAAATTCGTTTCAATTTGTGAGAAAACTGAGCAAATTTTATTCTCAGCTTGCGCGCGCGGAATGGCATCAGTGATCGTACATATTGCGTCAACACTGTGTCTCGTTGTAAAAATTCTTTTTAACTGGCGGTTAAAACCGTTCAGGTAAAACAAGCATCACTTAGAATTCGTGTCGTCTGTTCTGTTTTATGACTGTACTATTTTAATCGAGAAGTTTATTTTTTTAATTGTGAAAAATGCCAGATTTGTAATGACCTTGAAACTGCACGCGCAGACAAATGGCGTCATCCGCTTGCTTTGTACTCTCATAAGGCACGCTCGATTTCAATGAAAAGATGTGCCAGCTATATTATAAATAGCTATATGGCACAGTAATTACTGGTATTGAGTTTCAATATTAGAGAATGGGCGTCAACATAATAGTCCTCAATCCCAAGTACAGTTAAAAGCAACTTATGAATTTTTCTTTTAAATGCTCTTTTCGTGAGCTTAAGCCAGACGGGGTGTAGACAATTCCATAACCATGTACCAAACGCAGAGAAAGACTTGAGTTTCACATGCAATCTAGATTTTTGTACATAAAAATTATCTGCGGAAGAGAAACGCGTATTATATGCCTGAACGTCAGATGAATGAATAAAAAAGTTCTCGAATGTTCCTAGGTGTAGAACTAGTAGAAACATAATGCATTATGGTGGAAACCGTTTCAAAGTAGAGCATATTAACAGGTAGGATGTTCGAAGCAATAAAAAGAGGGATGGCATGAGATCTTTTATTGGAAAAGAAAATCAGACGAAGGGTACGCTTTTGCAGGGTAAGAATCTTTTTTAGATCACACTGTGCTGCCTGACCCCAAACAGGTATACCGTAAAGCGTGTAGGGAAATATCAGCGAACGGTAAATTTGAAGAAGGGTATTTAAAGGTACATGGTGTCTCAGCCTAGCAATTATGCCGACTATTTTGCTAATCTTCGAAGCAATATGATCAATGTGAGGCCTCCAGCTTAAATTCTTTTCAATTATCACTCCTAAGAATTTTACATAATCTTTACAAACTAGTAAATAAACATGCTCCGCTCAAACTTTTATCTAAACGTAAATTGGAGCAATACTCGAAACCTTGGATTACTAAAGGGTTACTCAAATCTATAAAGATTAAGAACGCTCTATTCGCCTCAGGGGATATCGAAAAATACAAATTCTATAGAAATAAAATTACAACCCTAACTCGACATAGTTAGAAGCTTTATTACCACACATATTTTACACAACATATGAACGATATGAAGAAAACATGGACTGGAATCAACGAGGTAATGAACCGCAACAAAAGAAAGTCTAAACCCATTGCTGGCCTGAATGGTGTGACGCGTAATCCAGCGGAACTTCCGAATGTGCTAAATGATTTCTTTTCTACGGTTGGCCAAAAATTAGCGGCAAATGTACCAGATAGTAATTGTCACTATAACAAATACTTAACAAAAATTCATTCAGACATTGAACTAGAAATCTCGCACCTACCATCAAACAAGGCTTATGGGCTATATTCGTGCCCTATTCGCGTTCTGAAATGTGCAAAGAGCATACTCTCTTCACCCTTAGCTGAGCTCATCAACCTCTCTGTTCAAGCTGGAAAATATCCTTCCAAGTTAAAACATGCAAAAATTATCCCAGTATACAAAGGCGACGATAAGACAGACCCCAGCAACTACCGTCCTATTTCGCTTCTCTCCGTCTTTAATAGAATATTTGAAAAAATTATGTATTATCGATTGAAATCATACATCGAAGATAATGAACTTTTATATAAAGCGCAGTATGGCTTTAGAGAAAAATTTTCCACTCAGCATGCAATTTTGGACACAGTGAATACGATACAAACAAATATGGACAAGAAAATGTTTACATGTGGCATTTTTCTCGACTTGAAGAAAGCGTTTGATACTGTCAATCACACTATTTTACTTGATAAATTGCACCATTATGGGATCAGAGGTATTGCACACGAGTGGTTCTCGTCGTATTTGGCTAACCGAACACAAACAACGCATATTGATAATGACCATATTTCAGCCATAAGGGTCTGTTTTAGGCCCCTTACTTTTCTTGATTTATATTAATGATATTTATCTTTGTAGCAATAAACTTGGCTTTCATCTGTTTGCTGATGACACAAACCTGTTATATGCTGACAAGGACTTGAAATCCCTGGAAACCGTAGTTAATAATGAGCTAAAAAAATGTTTGTGACTGGCTTAATGCTAATAAACTAACCATTAACGGGAAGAAATCAAATTTTGTCATCTTTAGGCCAGCACAAAAAAGAATTAATCATCAACCATGAATGACAATTCCGGAAAATAACAACAATGGATTCGCGGTTCTTGAATGTACACCAACATGGCCGCCGTTTCTTTGGTTTGGGACACCAACATGGCCGCCTTGAAGTCATGTGAAAACAATCTATACTTATTCAGATCATAGTAGACTCGCCTGCAGCATTGGACGAATGAGGATAAGTAATGGTAATAGGACTGAGTGGAGTCCAATTCGGTCTGTAATCATACGAGTGATAACAAAATCGGACGACCGCGCAATGGGAGTCCGATTTGTTTATCACGAGTATGATTACAGACCGAATTGGACGACACGAAGTCTTATTACCAATTAATCATAAAAATTACAATTTCCGAGACAAGAAGAAGAGCCAAGTTATAAAAAGAAGGGGAATTTAGCATTAAAAGACTGACAAAGGAAGCGTTAATTGCTTACATGTCGCTCTGAAATTGAATACAATCAAAATGTATGGTGAATGAAACGAACTATGATGAAACAAGGTTGTGATTGCTTGATTTAAACTACAACTTTCAATGTGATTGGTTGATTTAAAATAGTACTTTGAACGTGATTGGCTTATTGAACTGTCCGATAACAAACTGTCCAATAACAAACTGTCCGATAACAACTTGGCAAGTGAATTAGTGGAAAATAGGAATTTTTAAACCAATCACAATAGAAGAAATTGTAATTTTTATGATTATACGAGCAATCTTGGCTAAAGTGTCCAATTTCAAGTTAGTCAGGATAATAACCAACTCGGCCCCACAAGCCTTTGCGCCGAGGGTACATGGAAAGATCATTTAGCTTAATTTTAGTTCAAGAAAAACGCCGCTCATCTCGTGCGCTGCAGATACCGAATTACCAAATAAAAGAAAGAATTGCGGCAATTCGCGAGTAGACGTCTATGCATTGCAATGCGGTTTTTCTCAGATGCAGGACGATGGCCTCTTTGAACGTTTAGTCACAGCTAGCTGGAGTTACATTAGAATCCAAACCTTAGATTTACCAAACAAGCGACTTCTTAATTTTGACCTTACGACTGATGTCCTCTGACTCAATTGTCGCCTAATTTTTATGTGGAAATGTCCTGAACCCACAACATCATGTGAAACTTATGTGTTTAAGTCTAAAACATCGATGAGTTATATCAAATGTTAGCAATCAACTAAGCTGAGTGTTTTTTTCGACTGCTTGGTCGAGAAAAGAAATCGAATTATTTTATTTCAAATTACTCAAACGTTCTCAATTTGTTTTGCATTCTTTTCCAGTTGTGCATAGACCACGATATTACAAACATCCTTGCCAAGTTCAAGCGTTGTTTTTGTTCGTACGGTTTGGATAATTCAGACTGGAAAATCGCGAACTTCTGCTTTCCAAATCCTTTTCGCCTTGAAATCTCCGTATTAACTGTTAAACTAGCAGTAATCAGGGATTAGTAGGTGTGTTCGAATGTTGGTCATAGAAAATTTTGTGACCGCAATAGGTCAGAGAACAATGACTCAAATGATCATCTGGTTTTTTTCTAGTGAACTCCCTGTCACAGATGGTATCTCACAGGACGATAACACACGCCATATTAGCTTCTTTGTAGATAGAATAACGCACTTTCTGTACACGTCAGAAGCAGTAAAAAAGTTATTTATCAGGCTTCGTTGTATTAGATCTACGAAATTTTCAAAAAAACATTGCGTTGACTTAAAAAAACCATTGAGTTTAAACTTACCGAGTAGAGCACACCTGACAGGGAGCTGACAGTTCAGACAAACTGCACGCATTCTCGTCCCCAGAGCCACTCGTTTGGACTTTAACTGTTACGAGTGACTCTGGTTGCAAAGAAAAATTCGAATTTTTTTATTGGCTAATAAAAACTCAAAACGCACCAAGAATTAAGCGATGAATTACTGCGCACTTACTGTCATTCTCGTCCCCAGAGTCATTCGTTTGCACTTACCGTTACGAGTGAGATTTATTTTGCAGAAACTAACAAGGGAATTTCATATTCTCACTAATTAATCGAATTACGTCTTGGTTGCCTTGCTTATGAACCTTCAAGCCAACACTTAGTGCCTTCAACCTTTCAGTTTGGTCGGAAATATGCGCATTCAGTGGCGTATCTGCAAGAACACAACTGTTTTCAACCGTATCAAGATCGATGGTCAACCATGAATGAGAGAAGCCGCAATATCAACGATTTTCGAAACCCCGTGGGCAAAATACGCAGCCAGTCTCGTTCCTGCACAACTACTGCATGCAAGGCACCTTTTTGTTCCCTTTTCAAAGTTTCTAATTTAATGAAATTAGTCTCTTTCAAAGCACAAGTTCCCAACTATCTAATCGGCAAAATTTCCGCACAGCGCCATACGTCATGTTTACATTAATTATGTATACATTCTATTCATGCTCGCCGTAGTATGACAGTGATGCATGTATAATTATTGTATGGGGTTGTGCGGCAGTATTTATACCCAACCTGAATTCTCCAACGGGCATGCAAACAAAGAACACTTTTTCTCGAGCAAAGCCTCGCTGCTTTCTAGCCTCTTCGAGGTGTTTGCTAAACAATGCATCACTTCAAATAAATTAATAAGCAACAATCTCATTATATTAAAAGATAATGCTTTGGAAAACCTTTCACCACAGAGATAATTCGACTCTGATCACCATAAAATCCAAATTATGGTATTAATCAAGGATAATTGTTTGGGAGGCTGAAGTGTCTAAGAAATCGGTTCGCGTTTCCTTTTCAAAAACGCAATTTAAAAATAGACCACTCGACCCCATAAATACCGGGGGCAAAATGTATCGCACTTTCGAAACCGACCAGTCATAAAGCAACTACTTCCTTGTTTAGAACATGTGATAATAAACTAGATATTTTAGAGCCGAGCGGCTACTTGAGATTAGGTTTGTTCGATACGATTCATTATGCAAGCCAGTTCATCCCACAGAAAAAAAAATTATCAAGTAAAAGCTAAATTACGTCTTTTGCGTCTCACGGGAGTAACACTCACCTGTTTGATGTATCAAGAATAGAAAGACAGTAATGTTGAAAATGAGACGCATCCCTGTCAGTACGTTCGAAGAACCGGCTGCTGCTTTGGTCCTGCACACAGTGCTTGTAGTGAATAACAACGAGGTAGCGACAAACAGATGACAAAAGCTGCGGGTCGAATCAGGCTACAGCTTATCTGGATTTACATTTATACCTGAATATGCCAGAAACAAAAGAAAGCAAGGTTTGTGTTCAATAGTTTACAGGACTCTTTTTGTCTCCCGAGGATTATGCAATCTAGTCTGGTAATAGCCCATTTTACAGTTGTGTGTTCGGTAACCTGACCTCTGAGTGGAACCGAGGCTGGAGGTGACCTTGATAGAAACCTAATCTCGTACCCAGATCTCCCACGGCCAAGCAAAAGGGAGATCTGGTAGAGTTCAAAAGTACGCCACTTCTCATTGGCTACTGGAAAAAAGGCTTCCGCAATCTAATCTACGCTCTGATTAGCTCTTTTTAATGCGGCTTTTTTGTGGCTTTATTTTCGTGGCAAAAAAAAAAAAACGTGAGCGATAGTTTCAAGGTTATACGCCGTTTGTGAGGCGAGACAGCTAGAGGAAATTTTTTCCCGACGCAGGGGAAACTTTGAGATTGAAAAGAACTTTTCAAAAAATGGGTGAACTTCCGATGTTCTGTTGCAGATCTTGTTTTGATAAACTGGTATGCCTATTTAGAACTTAGCTCAGGAGCCCATTAGCTGCAGCATTTTTCTGATAATAATCGTCGAACAAAAATATCTCCCTACACTGTCCCTTACTCAAATCTACCTCCGAACGGATAAAATTATCCGAACTTTCCGGCCTCTAGATCGGCGTGAAACCTGGCTTCAAGACTAACATCTGCCTCGCTCCCGGAAACATTTATCCTTGCACAAGACACTCCCACTGAATTAAAGTCATTTCTTTGATATCGATAGTCAATAAGAGGGTTGAGCATCGAAACCACAAATACAATTAACCCGTCCTTTCATCTCTCCTTCGCGGCAAGATGATACATTAGCGATTTACCGTAACCAGTTGGGAGAATAATTAACCATTCTCGGCCGTTGACAACAACCTCCTGTACTGCCCCTTTTAGCTTTGGTTTGATTTTGAAGTTTTCTTCTCCTCTGGAATGCCAATGTAAAAAACAAAAGCGCTCTCAGAGTCCATTTATCTTTCGCTCATAAACAAAATAAGGACGAGCATGCGTAGTTATATTGATGCCCTTATATAGGGCCTGACTCTTACTGAGTATGCTTCAAATTCGAACTTTACCAGATCTCCCTTTCGGTTGGGCGAGGGAGATCTGGGAACGAGGTTAATACAAACCTCTCTTTCTTTCCCATGCAAATTTAACTTGTCAGCATAAGAACAAAATGATTTACATGAGAAAGACAGTGAGGTGTGTATCAAAACAAGATCACCCCTTGCCTCTTTTCCACCCAAAGGCCAGGTCACTGAGGAGGCAACGGTAGAATGGACTATTCAGTTTGAGGTTGTTGGGATCATTTGCAATGAAGCACAAAGAAATCTACCTAAGAACAGTGCGGTGGTAGCCATAAAGTTGATGTAATTTGTTGTTTCTTTAACCATAAAATGATAGAGGACAAAATTCTCGGATAGAACTAAATAAAGGGAGATCGATTTCAAGTTGCTGATTTGAAAAGAAATACCAGCCAACAAAACACCTTATAGAAGAAGGAAAACAAGAAAAGCAAACAAACAAACAAAATACTGGGTTGCTTCATGTGTAACAAACACTTTTGCACTGATATTGCCGGAAAAGATAGTAAAACCTGACCACAGCAATTGTTTTCTTGACCCTATGAGGGTTTGAAATTTCATGTCTTCCTCCAGAACAATTCCAGTGCGATAGTTTCGACCGACTTTGTTTACTTTTCGTGCCTCCATCTTTCTGAAGTTGCAATGACACAAGCGTCGACCAAAACCCTAAAAAATGTCTTGTTTGACAAACATTCATAGTTTCGTGCTCCAAACGAGACATTTTCATAGGTTCAGTAGACACAGTTGTCTGGGAAACTGTTTCGTTTGAAAACTAAACATGCGCGGAAAAACGTTGACCGACTTCATGCTTCACGGTTGAACTCAAACGATAGTAATACCTGCCTAAAAATAAATGGTTTGCAGCCAATCTCTGTGAACATAGATAATGGTCAAACGAAAAATAGGAGCTAAAAAGTGATCTAATGTTTATGTCCACCAGCATGGCGACCGTGACGTAACTTGAAAACCACCACTATATTCATAAAGTAAGGGAAAACAATTGACCCAACATTACATGTAGTTTTTATAGCCCTTGGCAAATCGGAATAAATAATTTAAGCCTCTGCATTAGCATAAGGACTACTCAGTTTTTAGTTTACACTTTTGAAAACAAAGTGACTGATGACTTCATCAACTTCAAACGTTTTCATTCAATCCTGTGGTTGACATCCAAACAAAAAAACCTCTGAATTAATGAACAGCACATCGTATTTATTTCTAAGCATTTGGGAAATATATCCACGGATGCACAACAATAGGACAAGAAATCCTTTACAACGGTCGACCTCCAGTGGTCAGAGAGCGGAACATCAGAATTCGTGGATTGGCATACGAATACATGCAGCACACTGGGTTAAGAGCTTTTACTGAACTAACTTACAAATTCAACGACAAACAATTGGCGAACCCTACAATGTGACAAACTAGAAGCACTGAAATAAAAATGTAAAACAAATTAAAAGGGGTGACAACTTAGCACGAACAGACAAAGAAAGGGTTTGAGCGACTACATTTAGGGCAAATTGTAGGATGTCAGGTCCTGACATTATCCGAATCAAAAGTGTCGTAAAGACGAGAGAAGAGAAATTTTTTGAGTTGCGACTTTGACCATTCGTGATTCTAACAATTCGAACACAACACGTTTTTGTTTGTTCCAAATTATCTTTGCTTCAGTTCGATGTTTTCACCGCTCTGAATAGTTTGGATTAATAAATTCAAGCGGAAGTTATTTAGCATAGCTTTCTCATAAACTGTGACGCAGTTAATTTTTAAAACATTTTAAGCGCGTTACCTGTTTTTCGGATCTTATAGCTTCACAGAAACGTATATGAGGGTCAAACTTAATATGTTTTAGTATCCTCCAAATGCATCTCTTCCGGACACCTTTTCAACAGCTTAGGAAATATATTTATTATTTGCATGAATTTGTTCACGGTAGGATGGTTGGCTGCAGGGATTGGAGGGGGGGAGGGTGGGTGTTGGAGGCCCTTTCCACCAATTATTTTCAATGTGATGATTTTTCCATGAGCCAGTTACATGAAGCCACTATGAAACATTTTGAAGGCATTTTGGAGGCAGGATAGCCGAGTGGTTAGGATACTGGATTTCAATGCGGTTGCCTCTGATTTAAATGCCGCTCTGGCCGCTAGCTGGTATTGATCTGGATAGTCCCTGGTTTAACTCCTCGGCCATCCTTGTAAAAAGCCAAATGGTTTTCCTCCTGCCAGTTGGGATGCTTATCATGCTATGTTTATTTGAATTATTTGTATATCCGATGATAACTGACTACCTTTTCACTGATCTCGCTGAGAAGTAACAGTATAGTTTAAGAATGAATCGTTTCTTTTTTTGCTCTAAATCGACAATTCCCTCCCTCCCCTTCCCGATCCCTACTCGCACCCTTTCCCACCCCCACCCCGTTCCCCCATCCACACAAAAATCTCGAAGTGAATATTCTGTCAGCGGGGAACTGCTGACGAATATGTCTGATGACTCCTCAGTAGAATAAAGATTAATCCCAAAGGGAAAGTCAAAGATACTTCGTAAATGAATTAACAAGAATCACCAAACTGAAAAATGAGAAAGCCAGAAACTATCAACTATCTACATTTTTGCATGCTTATGAGTGCTGTCGTCACGAAACTTAGCGTTTCCATGGTTCACTCGGTTATCAATACAGACCGGCTGTTGACTGCTGTGTTTTAATTCGCTTAGTCCACGCCTTAAGAGCTAGCTCAACTAGTGCATTAAAAAATCAGTCAGTAATAAATAACAATTAAGGAACCAGTTGTAAACAACAAATTAAATAAACATACGTCATTCAGCTCTATAAATGTGGCGCTAACGTCATATTGAATGAATTTTACCGGTTTGGACAATAAAACAATTGTTATGGTAGCGGCTCAATCTTTGCTTTGGTGGATTTAAGGGGTAATGCCCGCTACCATGTGGCCTTAGTGCCTTTTGAGTGGCTTCAGCTTACTTGATCACATTAATTTGTGAAGTATCCTTGTCACTCCAGCCACATCCCACAAGCTTTACGTTTTCATTGCTTGTTTTATTGATATGTAGGTACTTGAGCCTGAGTACTAGCTATGCCATGCTGATGAGGCCTAACAAGGCCGAAACAGCTGTCCATGGCTGCTAATGCTTGGGCTCAATCTTTGCTTTGGTAGATTTAAGGGGTAATGCCCGCTACCATGTGGCCTTAGTGCCTTTTGAGTGGCTTCAGCTTACTTGATCACATTAATTTGTGAAGTATCCTTGTCACTCCAGCCACATTCCACAAGCTTTACGTTTTCATTGCTTGTTTTATTGATATGTGGGTACTTGAGCCTGAGTATTAGCTATGCCATGCTGATGAGGCCTAACAAGGCCGAAACAGCTGTCCATGGCTGCTAATGCTTGGGCTCAATCTTTGCTTTGGTAGATTTAAGGGGTAATGCCCGCTACCATGTGGCCTTAGTGCCCTATAATTGTTGTGGGATAGATTTGTCTTGGAAGCTAGCCAATCAAGTTTATTTAGGACAACAATGGTCGCGCTTGAATCAGGTCACAACGTTGCTTGTTGGTGAGGGTTTGAATGAGGGTGCAGGCGTCCAGCTTATTGGTTGAATTTCCGTCCATTACTCAGCCGCTGCGTTGAAATCCCAGCTGTTTCTCAGCTATCAATGTATTACATCGAAAGATAACCGTTCAATAATCAGTGTTGCCTTTCTCAGCTTTTCACCCGATAAAATGAGTGCGATTTTCTACTACAATCTGAAGTATATATTGAGATCTCAAATTACCAAAGCTTTTGCTTCAGTGCATTAGATATGTTCTCGATTTGTTCATGATGCGACATAAGACTGATCAAATGCGACCTTATTACTTTTTCCCGTGGTCCAAAGTAGCGACGAAATTAAATTAGGTGACCGTGCGAATGCGTGAGTTGTATTATTAAACCTTTAACAATAATAATAATAATAATAATAATAATAATAATAATAATAAACATTGGATGATTCCTGTTATAGGAAGAAGATGCATCATGCAGGAACATTTTATGTTTTAAGTTTCCACCTCACAGAAAAAGCTACCAGAAACGATTTTCAGACCAATGCAAATTAACATTGCAAGCGGGTTTTCAAGAAAGGAAAAGTGATCAAAGCGTAGATATCTGGCGAAGAATCTATCATTATATTGTCGAGTGTTTGGCTTATTCGAGCTGGCTGTAGGCTGTGCTCCAAGGTCATACATGGACCGTATAGCAGCTGCCAGAGGCGCCTTGTATATGTTTTCGGTTCGACCTTGTTGAGCTGCGTCCTTGCTGTACTCACTTATGTCCAGGTTTACACGCAGCTGCGAAATTTGCGATTTTTCGTGTCCTTGCGAAAATTGCGAAAATTCGCAAGCTTGTTGTTCCCTATTCCTATAGTAAATTTTCTAATTTCAGTGAAATTAGTCTCTTTCAAAACTTCTCCGAATAGCCATAATAAAAGCCAAAGCTGGATTTTTACTTCCTCCCAGTGGATACATATCTGAGCAAGGCTATTTGACATGCGTTTACGGATATCAGAAAATTTCTGACATCCGGTGGGTATTGCTACCAGAGTCTCTCGTTTCTCCTAACACGTAAACAAAATCAAAAGGACTCTGGGAACGAAACTGGACTGCACGTGGAAGAAAAACATGCGCGAGCATTCTGATGCTTTTAGATGCGCGCGCACCTTGCGTGTGGAGTCCAAGACGTATTTCCGGTACCTTATCAATTTAAAGCCCGCCGCACACGTGAGGAAACAGCTAAGGAAAATGTCTCGCGAGGCAGTTAGCTTGGCTGCTTCCTCTCATGTGCGGCGAAATTTCGGTGAGAAAAAGCATGTTTCTATATTTTCCTCACCGCCTCGAGAGGCGAATTTCTCACGAAAACCTCGCCGCACACGAGAGCAAACGGCTGAGCTAACTTCCTCGCGGAACATTTTCCTCAGCAGTTTCCTCACGTATGCGGCTGGCTTAAAAATGGAGATTCTTTCTGCTAAATACTTTTGCCCGGGGTTCTCACGTTCAGTTTAGGTTACGTTCTCCTGACGTCGAACGTTTTGGCTGTGCAGATGCCAAAACACGATTTTCGGCCACTTGGGAATCGCTGGCAAAAACGGTAGTAATGTATGGGTTACCGTATTTAGTATTTTCTCCAAGATGCCGAGAGGTTGCTGATTCGTGTTTATTAGTTTCGGTAATTAGAGGTATCTGAACACAGCTAAACTGGCAGAAAAAGCTTAAGAATTAATTCTAAGAGCAGTAGTTAAAATTCAAAGCTATGCAGCCTTTGAAAATATGATTCCCAAGCGGCCAAAACTCATGTGGAATTTGAAGTTGTCATGCAGTTTCATTGGCAAAACAACAAATAATCGAAAAGTTCACGAGGAAGCTGACAAAGCGACGAGTATTTGGAAAGCACAAGCTCCCAACTACCCAACTGGCAAACCATACATCATGCTTAAATTAATTATGTATACATTCCATTCATGCTCGCCGTTTTTTTGAGGCATGTATAACTATTGTTTGTGGTTGTGCGGAAATATTTTCACCCAACCTGAATTCTCCAAGTAGCGTGCAAACAAAGAACGCTTTTTCTCATGTAACTCGCTGTGAGCAAAGTCTCGTTGCTTTCCAGCTTCTTCGGGGTGTTTGGAAAACAATTCATCGTGTCAAATAAGAAATTAATAATTCCATTTTATTGAAAAAGAATGCTTTGGAAAATCTTTCACTACAGAGATAATTCGACTCTGATTACTATAAAACCTAAATCATGATATTATTCAAGGATAATTCTTTGCAAGGGTGAAGTGTCTAAGAAATCGGTTTGCGTTTCCTTTTCGAAAACGTAATTTAAAAATTTGACCACTCGACCCCATAAATACCCGGGGGCAAAAAGTAGCACACGTGTGTATCGTACGAGCGAAACCGACCAGTCTTAAACCAACTACTTCCTTGTTTAGAGCACGTAATAATAAACTAGATTCTTTAGAACCGAGTAGCCACTTGAGATTAGGTTTGTTCGATACGATTCATTATGCAATCCAGTTGATCCTACAGAAAAAAAAAATGTGTAAAGTAAAAGCTAAATTACGTCTTTTGCGTCTCACGGGAGTAACACTCACCTGTTTGATGTATCAAGAATAGAAAGACAGTAATCTTGAAAATGAGACGCATCCCTGTCAGTACGTTCGAAGAACCGGCTGCTGCTTTGGTCCTGCACACAGTGCTTGTAGTGAATAACAACGAGGTAGCGACAAACATATGACAAAAGTGGCGGGTTGAGTCAGGCTACAGATTATCTAGGTTTACATTTATACCAGAATATGCCATAAACAAAAGAAAGCTAGGCTCGTGTACAATAGTTTACAGGACTCTAGTTGTCTCCTGAGGATTATATAATCTAGTCTGGAAATAGTCTATTTTACAGTTGTGTGTTCGGTAACCTGGCCTTTGAATGGAAGCGAGGCTGGAGGTGACCTTGTTTTGACAGAAACCTAATCTCGTACCCAGATCTCCCACGTCCAAGCGAAAGGGAGATCTGGTAAAGTTCAAAAGTACGCCACTTCTCTTGGCTACTGGAAGAAAAGGCTACCCCAATCTCATCTATGCTCCGATTGGCTCTTTTTAGTGCGTTTTTTTTCTGGCTGTATTTTCCTAGCAAATATTCAACATGGCAGTATGAAAACGCGAGCGATAGCTTCAAGTTTAAACGCCATGTGTGAGGCGAGACAGGATTGAGGAAATATTTTTCCGACGAAGGGAAAACTTTGAGATTAAAAACGATTATTCAAAAACTGTGTGAGATTTATGTCGAAGGCACAGACGAACCTCCGACGCAGAGAAAACTTTGAGATTGAGAAGAACTATTCAAAAACATTTATCCGTACAGAAGGCACTCCCACTGAGTTAGAGTTATTTCTTTGATATCGATAGTCGATCAGAGGGTTGAGTGGCAAAACCACAATTACAATTGACCTGTCCTTTCATCTCTCCTTTGCGGCGAGATGATAAATTAGCGATTTACCGTTACCAGTTAGGAGAAAAAAATTAACCATTCTCGGCCGTTGAGAGCAACCTCCTTTATTGCCTCGTTTGGCTTTGGTTTGATTTTGAAGTTGTCTTTCTCTTGTGGACCGCAAATTAAAAAAAAATATATAATAATAATAATAATAAAATAAAAAAATATTTATCTTTCGATCATAAACAAAATAAGGACGAGCATGCGTAGTTATAATGAGGCCCGTATATAGGGCCTGACTCTTACTGAGCATGCTCCAAATTCGAGCTTTACCAGATCTCCCATTCGGTTGGGCGTGGGAGATCTGGGAACGAGGTTATCAAATACCTCTCTGTCTTTCCCATGCAAATGTAACTAGTCAGCATAAGAACAAAATGATTTACACGAAAAAAAAAAAAAAAAAAAAAAAGAGGTCTGTATTAAAGCAAGGTCACCCCTAGCCTCTTTTCCTCTCAAAGGCCAGGTCACTGAGGAGGCAACTGTAAAATGGACTATTCAGTATGAGGTTATTGGGATCATTTGCCATGAAACACAAAGAAAGTTAGCTAATAACAGTGCGATGGTTGCCAAATGTTGCTGTAATTTGGCGTTTCTTTGACGATAAAATGATAGAGGACAAAATTCTCGGATAGAGCTAAATAAAGGGAGATCGATTTCAAGTTGTTGATTTGGAAAGAAATACCAGCCAACAAAACACCTTATAGAGGAAGGAAAACAAATAAAGCAAAACAGAAAATAACAAAACACTGGGTTGCTTCATGTGTAACAAGCACTTTTGCACTGATATTGCTGGAAAAGATAGTAAAACCTGACCACAGCAATTGTTTTCTTGACCCTATGAGGGTTTGAAATTTCATGTCTTCCTCCAGAACAACTTGTTCCAGTGCGATAGTTTCGACCAACTTTGTTTACTTTTCGTGCCTCCATCTTTCTGAAGTTGCAATGACACAAGAGTCGACCAAAATCCCCCAAAATGTCTTTAATTTTGTCAAACCTGCACACCACACGAACGAAACGTGAACGCTTGTTTGACAAACATTCATAGTTTCGTGCCCCAAACGAGACATTTTCATTGGTTCAGTAGACGCAGTTGTCTGGGAAACTGTCTCTTTAATATTTAATCAATATACTCCTAAAACAGGAAAACTATACTAGGAGTTTCAAAGCAAAAATGGATAAATAAATAAATAAATAAATAAATAAGTAAATATATATATATATATAGAGAGAGAGAGAGAGAGAGAGAGAGAGAGAGAGAGAGAGAGAGAGAGAGAGAGAGAGAGAGAGAGAGAGAGAGAGAAAGAGAGAGAGAGAGAGAGAGAGAGAGAGAGAGAGAGAGAGAGAGAGAGAGAGAGAGAGAGAGAGAGAGAGAGAGAGAGAGAGAGAGAGAGAGAGAGAAAACAGAAATCAACAACTAAGTAATTAAGTGAAAATGTGATTACCGGTCGGATGCCTTAACCACTAGGCCACTGAGCCAACTACACTGGTTGGGTTGGACACTGGTGATCCTAAGTAATTAAGGCAATCAGTTGCTAATATATCCCCTCCCTACCTTACTGTACTATATATATATATATATATATATATATATATATATATATATATATATATATATATATAGAAAGAAAATATGTGGAGACGGACTAGATCAAACACGTATAGTTTTCCTGTTTTAGGAGTATATTGATATCTCTCGTTCGAAAACTATACATGTGCGGATAAACGTTGACTTCATGGGTCACGGTTGAACGGAAATGGTAGTAAGGCCTGGGTAAAAGTAGGTGGTTTGCTGCCAATCTCTGTAAACAGATGGACGAACAAAAGGAGCTAAAAGAGATCTAATGTTTATGTCCACCAGCATGGCGACCGTGACGTAACTTGAAAACCACCACTATATTCATGAAGTAAGGGAAAACAATTGACCCAACATTACATGTAGCTTTTATAGCCCTTGGCAAATACGAATAAATAATTTAAGCCCCTGCATTAGCAGAGGGACTACTATTTTTAGTTTACACTTTTGAAAACAAAGTGACTGATGACTTCATCAACTTTAAACGTTTTCATTCAATCCTGTGGTTGACATCCAAACAAAACAAAAAACCCTCTGAATTAATGAACAGCACATCGTCTTTATTTATAAGCATTTAGGAAATATATCCACGGATGCACAACAAGAGGGCAAGAAATCCTTTACAACGGTCGACCTCCAGTAGTCAGAGAGCGAAACATCAGAATTCGTGGATTGGCATACGAATACATGCAGCACACTGGGTTAAGAGCTTTTACTGAACTAACTTACAAATTCAACGACAAACAATTGGCTAACTCTACAATGTGACAAACTAGAAGCACTGAAATAAAAATATAAAACAAATTAAAAGGGGTGACAAATTAGCATGAACAGACAAAGAAAGGGTTTGAGCGACTACATTTAGGGCAAATTGTAGAATGTAAGGTCCTGACATTATCCGAATCGAAAGTGTCGTGAAGACGAGAGAAGAGAAATTTTTTGATTTGCGACTTTAACTATTCGTGATTCTAACCATTCGAACACAATACGTTTTTGTTTGTTTCACATTATCAGGGGCACCCAACAACACGTTTCGGTAGATATTTGTTCGGTGGGGGGTAATTCGTCTTGCGCTTTCGGCGTCGATGAAAGAGTGCACTCGGATTTTCGTAGCAGGGATTCCATCAAGACCCGTGGCTTTCGTTGACTTCATTTGGAGCAGTTCTTTTCTAACAAAACTAGAGGACACCTCTTCTAAGACAAATTCATGATTGATTTTAGGTGTTAAAACTTTCGGTAAAGTAGAACAGTCAAAATGGCTAGAAAGAGTATCTGCAATAGATGTAAAAAAGCCATTCAAGCATGAGGCCGTTAGTCCATCACCACTTGGTGGCACTGTTTTGGTCTCTTTTGGAACGAGCTTATGCAAAGTTCGCCACATTTCTTTAGAATCTTTTTCTTCGGCCAGTTGATTAGAATAATAATTGCTTTTTTCTTTACGCATTCTAGTGTTGATTGTGTTACGCAATCGCTTATAATTGCTCCAATGCAGTTCTTTGTTCGTACTAAGAGCCTTCTTGTGGTGATAATCGCGTTCATGCATAAGTTGTTTTAGGTCGCTAGTTAGCCACGGCACCGAATATCCACGTACTCGACGCGTAACAATAGGTGCATGTTTGTCTGCAGCTGTTAAGAATAGATCTTTGAATGCGCGCCAGCATTCATCTATCGTCTCTTGAAGTTTGATAATTTCCCATGGGACATGGGGTAGTAATGTATGGGTAACCGTATTTAGTATTTTCTCCAAGATGCCGAGAGGTTGCTGATTCGTGCTAATTAGTTTCGGTAATTAGAGGTAGCTGAACACAGCTAAACTGGCAGAAAAAGCTTAAGAATTAATTCTAAGAGCAGTAGTTAAAATTCAAAGCTATGCAGCCTTTAAAAATATGATTCCCAAGCGGCCAAAACTCATGTGGAATTTGAAGTTGTCATGCAGTTTCATTGCCAAAACAACAAATAATAGAAAAGTTCATGAGGAAGCTGACAAAGCGACGAGTATTTGGAAAGCACAAGTTCCCAACTACCCAACCGGCAAAATTTCGGCACAGCGCCATACATCATGCTTAAATTAATTATGTATACATTCTATTCATGCTCGCCGTTTTTGGAACGGGGTCAAAGAGAGTATGACAGTGATGCATGTATAACTATTGTTTGTGGTTGTGCGGAAATATTTTTACCCAGCCTGAATTCTCCAAGTGGCGTGCAAGCAAAGAACGCTTTTTCTCATGTAACTCGCTGTGAGCAAAGTCTCGCTGCTTTCCAGCTTCTTCGAGGTGTTTGGAAAACAATTCATCGTGTCAAATAAGAAATAATTCCATTTTATTGAAAAAGAATGCTTTGGAAAATCTTTCACTACAGAGATAATTCGACTCTGATTACTATAAAACCTAAATCATGATATTATTCAAGGATAATTCTTTGGGAGGGTGAAGTGTCTAAGAAATCAGTTTGCGTTTCCTTTTCAAAAACGCAATTTAAAAATTTGACCACTCGACGCCATAAATACCCGGGGGCAAAATGTATCACACGTGTGTATCGTACGAGCGAAACCGACCAGTCTTAAACCAACTACTTCCTTGTTTAGAGCACGTAAAAATAAACTAGATTCTTTAGAACCGAGTAGCCACTTGAGATTAGGTTTTTCGATACGATTCATTATGCAATCCAGTTGATCCTACAGAAAAAAAATGTCTAAAGTAAAAGCTAAATTACGTCTTTTGCGTCTCACGGGAGTAACACTCACCTGTTCGATGTATCAAGAATAGAAAGACAGTAATCTTGAAAATGAGACACATCCCTGTCAGTACGTTCGAAGAACCGACTGCTGCTTTGGTCCTGCACACAGTGCTTGTAGTGAATAACAACGAGGTAGCGACAAACATATGACAAAAGTGGCGGGTCGAGTCAGGCTACAGATTATCTAGGTTTACATTTATACCAGAATATGCCATAAACAAAAGAAAGCTAGGCTCGTGTACAATAGTTTACAGGACTCTATTTGTCTCCTGAGGATCATATAATCTAGTCTGGAAATAGTCTATTTTACAGTTGTGTGTTCGGTAACCTGGCCTTTGAGTGGAAGCGAGGCTGGAGGTGACCTTGTTTTGACAGAAACCTAATCTCGTACACAGATCTTCCACGGCCAAGCGAAAGGGAGATCTGGTAAAGTTCAAAAGTACGCCACTTCTCATTGGCTACTGGAAAAAAGGCTACCCCAATCTAATCTATGCTCCGATTGGCTCTTTTTAGTGCGTTTTTTTTCTGGCTGTATTTTCCTAGCAAATATTCAACATGGCAGTATGAAAACGCGAGCGATAGCTTCAAGTTTAAACGCCATGTGTGAGGCGAGACAGGATTGAGGAAATATTTTTCCGACGCAGGGAAAACTTTGAGATTAAAAACGATTATTCAAAAACTGTGTGAGATTTATGTCGAAGGCATAGACGAACCTCCAACGCAGGGAAAACTTTGAGATTGAGAAGAACTAATCAAAAACATTTATCCTTGCACAAGGCAATCCCACTGAGTTAAAGTTATTTCTTTGACATCGATAGTCGATCAGATGGTTGAACGGCAAAGCTACACTTACAATTGACCTGTCCTTTCATCTCTCCTTTGCGGCGAGATGATAAATTAGCGATTTACCGTAACCAGTTAGGAGAAAAAATAACCAATCTCTGCCGTTGAGAACAACCTCCTGTATTGCCTCTTTTGGCTTTGGTTCTATTTTGAAGTTTTCTTCTCCTATGGACCGCAAAAAAAATTTTAAATAATAATAATAAAACAAAAAATAAAAAAAGCGTTCTCAAGGCCATTTATCTTTCGCTCATAAACAAAATAAGGACGAGCATGCGTAGTTATAGTGAGGCCCAGATATAGGGCCTGACTCTTACTGAGCATGCTCCAAATTCGAGCTTTACCAGATCTCCCTTTCGGATGGGCGTGGGAGATCTGGGAACGAGGCTATCAAATACCTCTCTGTCTTTCCCATGCAAATGTAACTAGTCAGCATAAGAACAAAATGATTTACATGAAAAAAACAATGAGGTCTGTATCAAAGCAAGGTCACCCCTAGCCTCTTTTCCACTCAAAGGCTAGGTCACTGAGGAGGCAACTGTAAAATGGACTATTCAGTATGAGGTTATTGGGTTCATTTGCCATGAAACACAATGAAAGTTAACTAATAACAGTGCGATGGTTGCCAAAAGATGCTGCATGCGCGGATCCAGGGGGCGCGGATCCAGGGGAGGTGAAGTGGGTGAATTTTCCCCCCCCCCCCCTTTTTCTGAGCCCCTCTTCTTTCTTTTTTTTTTTTTCTTATCCCTCAGATATTGAAATAATATTTGATTTCTTTGATTTCTCTGATTGAGGTGGAGAAAATTCACCCCCTCCCCCCCATTTCAAAATCCTGGATCCGCGCTTGTGCTGTAATTTGTCGTTTCTTTGACGTTAAAATGATAGAGGACAAAATTGTCGGATGGAGCTAAATAAAGGGAGATCGATTTCAAGTTGTTGATTTGGAAAGAAATACCAGTCAACAAAACACCTTATAGAAGAAGAAAAACAAATAAGGCAAAATATAAAATAACAAAATACTGGGTTGCTTCATGTGTAACAAGCACTTTTGCACTGATATTGCTGGAAAAGATAGTAAAACTTGACCACAGCAATTTTTTTCTTGACCCTATGAGGGTTTGAAATTTCATGTCTTCCTTCAGAACAACTTGTTCCAGTGCGATAATTTCGACCGACTTTGTTTACTTTTCGTGCCTCCATCTTTCTGAAGTTGCAATGACACAAGCGTCGACCAAAATCCCCCAAAATGTCTTTAATTTTGTCAAACCTGCACACCACGCGAACGAAACGTAAACGTTTGTTTGACAAACATTCACAGTTTCGTGCTCCAAACGAGAAATTTTCATTGGTTCAGTCGACACAGTTGTCTGGGAAACTGTCTCGTTCGAAAACTAAAAATCCGCGGAAAAACGTTGACTTCATGCTTCACGGTTGAACGGAAATGGTAGTAAGGCCTGGCTAAAAGTAGGTGATTTGCTGCCAATCTTCGTAAACAGATGGACGAATAAAAGGAGCTAAAAGAGATCTGATGTTTATGTCCACCAGCATGGCGACGGTGACGTAACTCGAAAACCACCACTATATTCATGAAGTAAGGGAAAACAATTGACCCAACATTACATGTAGCTTTTATAGCCCTTGGCAAATACGAATAAATAATTTAAGCCCCTGCATTAGCAGAAGGACTATTATTTTTAGTTTACACTTTTGAAAACAAAGTGACTGATGACTTCATCAACTTTAAACGTTTTCATTCAATCCTGTGGTTGACATCCAAACAAAACAAAAAACCCTCTGAATTAATGAACAGCACATCGTCTTTATTTATAAGCATTTAGGAAATATATCCACGGATGCACAACAAGAGGGCAAGAAATCCTTTACAACGGTCGACCTCCAGTAGTCAGAGAGCGAAACATCAGAATTCGTGGATTGGCATACGAATACATGCAGCACAGGCTAAGAGCTTTTACTGAACTAACTTACAAATTGAACGACAAACAATTGGCTAACACAACAATGTGACAAACTAGAAGCACTGAAATAAAAATATAAAACAAATTAAAGGGGGTGACAAATTAGCACGAACAGACAGAGAAAGGGTTTGAGCGACTACATTTAGGGCAAATTGTAGGATGCCAGGTCCTTACATTATCCGAATCGAAAGTGTCGTTAAGACGAGAGAAGAGAAAGTGTTTGAGTTGCGACTTTGACCATTTGTGATTCTAACCATTCGAACACAACACGTTTTTGTTTGTTCCATACTATCTTTGCTTCAGTTCGATTTGCTTCAGTTCGATGTTTTCACCGCTCTGAATAGTTTGGATTAATAAATTCAAGCGGAAGTTATTTAGCATAGCTTTCTCATAAGCTGTGACGCAGTTTATTTTTAAAACATTTTAGCGGTTTTAAGCGCGTTACCTGTTTTTCGGATCTTATAGCTTCACAGAAACGTATATGAGCGTGAAAATTAATATGTTTTAGTATCCTCCAAATGCATCTCTTTCGGACACCTTTTCAGCGGCTTAGGAAATATATTTATTGTTTGCATGAACTTGTTCACGGTAGGATGGTTAGCTGCAGGGATTGGAGGGGGAGGGGGGAAGGGGGTGGGGTGGGGGGGGGGGGTGGGTGTTGGAGGCCCTTTCCATCAAACATCTATTATTTTCACTGTGTTGATTTTTCCATGAGCCAGTTACATGAGCCACTATGAAACATTGTCTGCGGCGACTGGCGGTTCTTAGCACCTGTTTTGGAGGCAAGATAGACGAGTGGTTAGGACGCTGGATTTCAATTCGGTTGCCTCTGATTCAAATGCCGCTCTGGCCGCTAGCTGGTGTTGATCTGGGTAGTCCCTGGTTCAACTCCTCGGCCATCCTTGTAAAAAGCCAACTGGTTTGCCTCCTGCCAGTTGGGTTGCTTATCATGTCATGTTAATTTGAAATATTTGTATATCCGATTATAATTGACTACCTTTTCACTGATCTCGCTGAGAGGTAAAAGTATAGTTTAAGAATGAATCATTTCTTTTTTGCTCCAAATGTTCTGGACTATGATTTACTTATCGACAATTCCCTCCCTCCCCCTTCCCGACCCCTACTCCCAACCTTCCCCACCCCCACCCTGTTCCCCCATCCACACAAAAATCTCTTAGTCGATATTCTGTCAACGGGGAACTGCTGACGAATATGTCTGATGACTCCTCAGTAGAGTAAAGATTAATCCCAAAGGGAAAGTCAAAGATACTTCGTAAATGAATTAACAAGAATCACCAAACTGGAAAATGACAAAGCCAGAAACTATCAACTAGCTACATTTTTGCATGCTTATGAGTGCTGTCGTCACGGCTGTTGACTGTTGTGTTTTAATTCGCTTAGTCCATCCCTTAAGAACTAGCTTAACTTGTGCGTTAAAAAATCAGTCAGTAATAAATAACAATTTAAGGAACCAGTTGTAAACAACAAGTTAAATAAACATACGTCATTCAGCTCTATAAGCGGTGGCGCTAACGTCATGTTGAATGAATTTTACCGGTTTGGACAATAAAACAATTGTTGTGGTCAACTAGACGGGAACAAAATTAGATCATAATTAGCATATATTGAAATGGTATATAAGTTTGCTGTGAGGTGAGGTTTTGACCAAGCTCGTTAAAGTGGAATTCTGACGGAACATCATGGCCTGGGTGTTTGGTGTTTGCTTGCTTGTGATTCTACTATTTGCTGGTGAGTTCATTTCTCATATTATTCTTCAATTGTTCCTCTCCAATAGGGCATATTGCAATAAATAGTTTTGTGACTAGAATTTAACTAATAGTAATATGCAGTATTTAAAAACAAGTTGTGACTGTGGGCTTGTCCACTGATGGAGGGTTAGGTCTGGCATAAACATAGAACATTTGACGATTAAGAGCGGGATAGATTTGTCTTGGAAGTTAGCCAATCAAGTTTAATTAGGACAACAATGGTCGCGTTTGAATCAGGCCTAACAACGTCGTTTGCAGGTGAGGGTTTGAATGAGGGTGCTGGCGTCCAGCTTATTGGTTGAATTTCCGTCCATTACTCAGCCGTTGCGTTGAAATCCCAGCTGTTTATCAATGTATTACATCGAAAGATACCGTTCAATAATCAGTGTTGCCTTTCTCAGCTTTTCACCCGATAAAATGAGTGCGATTTTCTACTACAATCTGAAGTATATATTGAGATCTCAAGTTACCAAAGCTTTTGCTTCAGTGCATTAGATATGTTCGCGATTTGTTCATGATTCGACATAAGACTGATCAAATGCGACATTATTACTTTTTCCCGTGGCCCAAAGTAGCGACGAAATTAAATTACGTGACCGTGCGAATGCGTGAATTGTTATATTGAACCTTTAAAAAAAATATACACACTGGATTATACCAGGTATAGGAACAAGATGCACCATGCATGAATATTTTATGCTTTAAGTTTCCACCCCACAGGAAAAGCTTCCAGAAACGATTTTCAGACCAATATAAATTAACATTGCAAGCGGGTTTTCAAGAATGGAAAAGCGATCAAAGCGTAGATATCTGGCGAAGACCCTATCATCATATTGTCGAGTGTTTGGCTGATTCGAGCTGGCTGTGGGCTATGCTCCAAAGTCATACATGGACCGTATAGCGGCTGCCAGAGGCGCCTTGTATATGCTTTCGGTTCGACCTTGTTGAGCTGCGTCCTTGCTGTACTCACTTATGTCCAGGTTTACACGCAGCTGCGAAATTTGCGATTATTCGTGTCCTTGCGTAAATTCGCAAGGTTGACGATTTTTCGCACTACTTGCGATTTTTCGCAGTTCTTTGATATGTTGATGATTAGTCGAAAGTCAAGGGCGCTTTCCATTCAGCCAAAATTTTCCAGATTTCCGGTCCGAAATTGAATGGAACGGGTAAAGTTCCGGGAAAGTTTTGGAAAATTTAGGAATACGTTTTGAGTGCACCCACTTCGATGGAATTTCCAGAATTATCGAAATCTTCGTGTTCCATTCGCGATAGATGTAGGTTTTAGTGTCCTTGCCTAGCTTGAGCTTACATGG